>CAUYON010193642.1:0-19816 GCA_963573935.1 Arctocebus calabarensis | reverse complement strand
TATATAGTGATCAAGAAAATGCCATGAAGGCTATCTGTAACAGTACGATCAAAATATTTCTGATTGTATATGAAGCACATTCTGCCCTATGATTGCACCAATGTACACAATTATGATTTAATAAAATTATTTTAAAAAAATGTGCTCTTCATGCTATTATGATATGCATATACTCAGATACACGCACAGCTTTCTGTTCTTAGGTTTCTATGTTACACCTGAACACATTCCATCATATTCAGTAAGTGTTTCAGAAATACTTCTGTAAAAAATTCACTCTGGTGTAAGGGTTTAACACTGATGATTAATATGCCAGCTCTGAGTAACTTATACTGGTTGAAGCAGGTTTATGAACACAAATGTCTTTTCTTTGCTGCTTGCATTTTCTCCCCATCACAGAGTGTATGTCATACACTTCAGGTACAAACCCCTCTGAGTGCTCCTTAGACAATAAAGGTGGCACTGTGATGGCCACAGGACAGAGTGAGGGATGAATTCACATCTCAGAGTGTGGGGAAAACCCTTCTCCGAGCGTGGTCTTTAACATTAACTGCCATGTGAGTTGTATTTAACTTACAATAGTTTTAACTGCGGGGGGCCTCATGAAACATATATAACACACATGTCTCTTGACCTGTCTTGACCTTATCAAACACCATGACCCCAAGGGAAAAAAATTTTTTTCTAGTGTCAGTGTGTTAAAGATAGTCATTTTGCCATCATGATTTACAGACATAAATGTAACATTTTTTTACTTTTTTGGAAAAATTCATGTTGCCTGTGTTTGCAAAGTAAGTTCACCACAATTACTTTCCAGCGGTTTATATTATTATTCTTTCTTGACTAAAGCAGTCTTACAATGAAATAAAAGCAGAACCAAAACATGGTGAGGTCAACGGATTTGAGCTGTTTTTTCTCATCTGTTTAGATTTTAGAAAAGGGAAATCTTTTTGTTGGCATTTGGTCTTTTCTTTGTCTTTTAATTTGTTTTAAATGAGCTAACAATTTTGGCTAAATGAATAGGGTACATATATGAGGGAATAATGTTATAGCCAAAACAGATACCATTTCATCAGATTATTAGCTGGGAGAGAAGCCCAGTGGAAATGCAGATGCCGCCTGACTGGCAGGGTGGCTTTGGTTAAAGACTATGTTTGGTGAATGAGAAGGAAGAGCTTTATCTGCCACTTTGTTTCCTCTCAGTACTGTTTCCATTTCGAAAATATTTCAAGGGAGTGCACTAGTTAGAATCAAAGTCATATCCTTAAAGCCCAGAAGCCTGCTGAGGGCCTCACCTGCCCCTGGGCTCTGGCTCAAGCTGCACCTACCTGCTGAACAGGGGCAGACAACGGCTGGATTACAGCGGTGGTCACTCCTGTCTTTGGAGATGATGCTCCTATTGTCAAGGAAACAGAAGTCGTTTTCTTTTGAGCTCTGCAAAATAGGAAGGCAAATCAGAATTTTTAGCAGGAATTATTCTTTGAAACATTCCCACAGAAAAGTCGGGTTGGATTTTTTTTTTTTGCATACTTAAAATGCAAATTTTTAGTCTATAACCCATAGCTGGAATCCCTGTGGTCAGTGAATGCACAGAATGTGTCTAATAGATAGTTAGTTAGCAAGATAAGCACATGAGGGCGGTGCCTGTGGCTCAGTGAGTAGGGTGCCGGCCCCATATACCAAGAGTGGCGGGTTCAAACCCAGCCCTGGCCAAACTGCAACAAAAAATAGCCAGGTATTGTCGCAGGCGCCTGTAGTTCCAGCTACTCAGGAGTTTAAGGCAAGAGAATCACCTAAGCCCAGGAGTTGGAGGTTGCTGTGAGCTGTGATGCCACAGCACTCTACTGAGGGCAATAAAGTGAGACTCTGTCTCTACAAAATAAATAAATAATTTTTAAAAAAGATAAGCTTATGATTAAAAGAAAATAGCTCAATGTAAAAAAAAAGATAAGCATATGATTAAAAGAAAATGATGAAAAGAAAAAGAAATCAATCAAAGATTCTAAAGCATCAAATTTAAAAATGCTAAGAGAAAATATCTGAAAAAGAGTCCAGTCTTTACCAGTAAGCAGATACTTGAAATATTTAGGGTTAGGGTCCTCTATGTAATAACTTTAAGTGTTAGTTGTCTATTTTAAGCTGATCTTTGCTCTGGTTTCTAATTTTTTTTCTAGCCGGGGCTGGGTTTGAGGCCGTCACCTCCAGTATATGGGGCCGGCACCCTATTCCTTGAGCCACACGGGGCACCGCTGGTTTCTAATTTTGTTGAGATTATCTTGGAAGTCTTTTCTTAGTACATAAAAGTTAGTGGAGCGTATAGGAAAGATTAAGAAGAACTAGTTACTAGGCCCAGCTTTGCCAAGCAGCTGACAAGCCATGTAACGTCACTGCCCTTGACCTCCTCTGAAATCAGGGGTGGGAAAGTATATGGTCTCACAAGGTCCCTTTAGCCCCTGTGATCATCTGATGCTGAATGGATATAATTGCTAGGTAGGTATATACCAGTAGGTCAAAGGAATTTGTGTCTCAATATGAATAAAGTTTTCTATAAATTTCTGGTATATTTGGTTTTTTTTTTTTTTTTTGGCTAAATAATTAAGCTGTTACATTTTATTTATTAACAGTCCATGTATCTTTGTAGGAATGACTAAATTTTGTGATTTTCAAGTACAACATACAACTAGAAATTTATTTTCTCTCATGAAAATCCATTTCTGGCCTAATTAAATATTTTCTGATTTTTATAAATTGGTTTTTATTTACATTTTAGTAATGAATAACTGATTATCTTTCAATGTGATAGCTCTTTTCATACATTTATAATCAGATAGTTGTCTTTGAAATTAGCATTGTATATGGTAAAATTTTGGCATATCTATAATGAAATACAGACTTCAAATCTCAAACTTATAAGTTATAAAATTGTGTTTGAGCTTCATTTTACCATTTCCTTCAAAGTGTTGCACACACAGCTTTATACCCCAATTATTCTGTTCGTTTATAAATAATCAATAGAATTATAAGCACTTACTGTGGCATAACTCCAGCTTTTAATTTGAAACCTGAACTTTCACTGTCAGAATCTGTTGAACTTGCACCTGGGGACGCATTAAAGATAATGATAATGATAAAGTTTTAAATGAGATTCCTCATTTTAAAAAACATACAAAGTCTTATTTTAGACTTAATTATACAATGAAATAGAGAATAATTCCGGTTCCGACCATTTTCAATTCAACTATTTCTTCAGAAAATCATTTTTTAAACAAAGAATTATGATAAATAGCTTTCTTGAAAGCAACAGGCTTTTTTTTTTTTTTTGGAGACAGAGTCTCACTTTGTCACCCTGGGTAGAGTGCAATGGTGTCACAACTTATAGCTCAAACTCCTGGGCTCAAGTGATCCTCCTGCCTCAGCCTTCTAAGTAGCAAAGACTATAGGCACCCAGCTAATTCTTCTATTTTTACTAGAGACAAGGCCTTGGTTTTGGTCAGGCTGGTCTCAAACTCCTGAGCTCAAGTGATCCGACACCTCCACCTCCAGTCTTTTCCTAATAGCCTCTCTTTTAGATCATCCAGTCATTATTCTGTGCTCTTTTTTCTCTGAACTCCCACTACTATTCTTTATGCCATTCATGTTACCTATAATATCTGCCAGAAAATTATTAATTCCCTGAGAATTGAGGTGGGGTTAAGAAGGAACCAGCAACTTTTGAGTACCTATTGTTTGTCTGTTAGGTACTTTACATCATTTAATTATTATAAAAATGAAGCTCAGTAGAAGTGAGTTCCGAATTACAGGTAAGAACACTAAGAAATGCAGAGGCTGGGTAATTTGCATGAAGTCTCCTAACTAGAGACGGTGGTGACTGGGAACGCACACTGTTGGAACGTGCAGCCAGTGACCTTCCTTGTGCACGTGACTATCCTAGCAAGCTGTGCTCTGCTCACAACAGGCCCCTCATTGCTACCATTGCTACGGAATGTGACCGGAGCTGGGGTACAGGGAGGCAGGACCTGGAACTAGAGGGTTCCTGCACAGCACTTGGCCGTCTGAGGCCTCAAGAGTAGAAGGGGTCAGCGGGGTACCCAGAGAGAGATCAGGAGAGGTTCAGGCCAAGTTGAGTGAAAGGGGCCTGGGCAAAGTTGACATTTGCACCCAGGGTGGTTTGGGGCTGGTTTTCACACTGGGTGTAAGGAAGAGTTGCAGGGTTCTAAAAGATTCTGACAAGCTGAGATCTTTCCAGAGGAGCTCTTTTGGTTGGCCCAGGTAGGCCTTTGTGTGCTGGGAGGGAAAGAGGGGGAAGGGCTTCGGTCCCTAACAGAGTGGGGCTGGGGTTACTGGTGGACCAGGGACAAAACTGGGCAAAATGGCAATCCAAAACAGGTGATAAACAGGTGACTGGCAAGAAAGGTTTTAACTATGAAGAGGCAGGGAGAGCTCAGCAGGGGAAACGCCACGCTAGTAAAGGCCATTCCAGTAAAGACCGGAAGATGATGGGTGCTCAAAGAAACCATTTCATTGGAATCACAAAAGTGTTTGGGAGAGGGAGGGGTGGCAAAACTCGCATGGGAGATACCATACTCTCAAAGTGGCCAAAAAATGTGGGGAAAATAGCTGTTTTTCACCTGCTTCCAAACATTGAAATTGTCCAAAAGGGGGGAAAAAAAAGAAAAAAGAAAATCCTCTGATCACCTCTGTCTAGAAAGCCATTGTTGCTACTTTTCCCCAGTTGATGTTCAGAGAAAGGTGAAGGACCAAGGAGGCTGATGTCTACTGATGTCTACACATTCACTAGTTTTTGCACACCTATCAACCCTGCTAGAACCTCAATGCCACTGTATGTCTCAGGTGTGAGGTCAGAGGGCCGTTCCTGTGCCAGCTCCTTGCTCCCTCAGGGTGGGCTTCCCTCTCCCAATCTGCTCTCTTGTGAGCATCTGCCTCGCACCTGCTGGTCAGGAAAAAAATATCGTCTCTGGGCAACATTTTTCTCTGTATTTATCAACCATCACTTTCAGATTTTGATACAGGCTCCAATATGAAAGATGTTAAAACCTGTAGGGAAGGTTTTGTTGAGATTTTAAATTCTAAACTTTCTACCCTTTGCTAGACTCCAATGACTATATGCTGATATAGTAACAGGCTTTAGAAACCAATTCAACATGGATACAATTAAGTCTAATTTAGTACTGGAATGAGTAAAATATAACTTATTTTAAGCCCAAGAATTTATCTGAGAGATTGTCTCATTTCATGTAATTGTTCTTGTGGAAAAGAACACACTGAAATCTTTCATTTTATAAAAAGAATTATTAATCTATATTTTACATTGGCCAATGAGCCAGTTTCCCAAAGTGCTTTATGGTAGGCTTAGAAGATTGAATCTTAATGACTAAAATGTTTTAAATTAAAAGGAAATAATGCTGACATGAGAGATAGTTGATGTGCCCCTAAGTGTCAGAACTGTTTTATTTAGTTATAAAGTTTTCTGGGAGAGATGAGGTTTTAATCATACCATTATACCATTTGCATCAGAAAGGTCATTCACAAGATGCCCACAACACTGGACTATTGGACCCCTCACACTTCTCACTGCACGCCTTGTACCTTCGATGAACACCTCGGCCGACGTTGAGTCTGAACCACTGGGGTTCGTGGCCAGGCAGGTGTAGCGACCTGTGTCGTCCTCAAAGGCCTCAGCTATGACCAGTGTGTGGAGATCACCCCCCACACAGCAGATCTGGATGTCTGGAGAGCTAAGCAGCTCCTTCCCGTCACAGAACCACCTGCAACAAAGGGCAGAGAGAAGGGGTGGTGATGGTGACTCTCCAAAGTGGAGTGGAGTCTGGATGCTGTGTAGCAAGGTTAGACTAAAAATAAAATGATCTGGGCCTGTAATACTGAGAGAGACTTTTCAGTTTAGACCATGGAATTAATGATGAGACAATTCCCACAGGCTTTCTTTGTAAACCACCACATATATTTTATTAACCTTGGTGTAAGAGACATCGTCAAACTCAGAAAGACCATTTCAGTCAGCAAATAAAAGGAACAGAAATTCAAAGCATCTTATAAAAAGTTTATAATAAATGCCTCCTATATTTATTATAATTTCATCTATTATCCTTTATCTTAATAAAAACATAAAAGTAATATAACCATTATGCTCAAAACATTCAATATGTTCAAGGAAACTTCCATCATGTTAAGAAGTCATAGGCAGCAATATTTCTGTTGACTCTGCTGGTCAGCTGAGCAGTAGCAGATTTAATGTCTTCCACGTTTTTTTGGTGTTTATAAAACTTTCTAGCAGACTGCCTTGTCCCCCAAGATGTGGAGAAAGGTAGCAGTCGTGCTGTGATTCCTTCTTGCTGGGCAGCCCTTTCCCTTCCCAAACAAGCGGGCTCTGGCCTGGGGGCTGTAGGCTGAACCCGAGGCCCTCACTCTGCCTCCCTAGCACCTCGCTCAGATTCAAAGAGCTGCGTGTACACGTGGTTGCCATTGTTTTACCAAGAAAGGAAACAAAACACACAACTGAAGCTTCACTAAAAAGTCCCAAATGTGGTTTGTTTTTAAAGAAATATGTAGGAATGTTCTATGTATAACTAAAAAAGGGGGCTTAACTGTGACTTTAGAAATGTCATTTAGCTTCCAAGTTAGAGGTTCCTCATCTGTTTGAGACTTTCTTGCCTTAAAGTTTCATGAGTTTAAGGTTTTTTTTTTTTTGAGACAGAGCCCCAAGCTGTCACCCTGGATAGATACAGCATGGCATCACAGCTCACAGCAACCTCCAGTTCCTGGGCTCAAGCGAGTCTCTTGCCTCCGCCTCCCAAGTAGCTGGGACTATAGGCACCCGCCACAACGCCTGGCCATTTTTTGGTTGCAGCCATCATTGTTGATTGGTGGGCTCAGGCTGGATTCGAACCTGCCAGCTCAGGTGTACGTGGCTGGCACCTTAGCCCGTTGAGCCACAGGCACCAAGCCGAGTTTAAGGTTTTTACTCAAATGTAAGAGCATATATTTGATAACTGTGTTAAAAATATTTCAGGAAATGATGTAGACAATTATTTAATGGAAGAGTACGTAATTAACAAATTAGCTTTGAAATATATTAGGATGTTACCACATTTCTAAGACTGTATACTCAAAATGGATTTTTAAATATATCAATTTATCAAGATTCAGCATCTTGTCTTTATCACAACTGTGGCACTTAACTTTCCAGGTTATACTAAAGTAGCTCTTTCTGTGCCTCTCTATCCTTTTAGAACAGTGGTTCTCAATCTCCCAATGCTGCAACCCTTTAATTCAGTTCCTCAAGTTGTGGTGACCCTAACCATAAAACTATTTTTGTTGCTACTTCATAACTGTAATTTTGCTACTGTTATGAATCATAATGTAGATATCTGAAATGTAGATATCTGATATCTTAGGAGACCCCTGTGAAAGGGTCGTTCAACCCCCCCAAAGGGGTCTAGACCCACAGGTTGAGAACTACTGTTTTAGAATATACATTTTTGCAGGGTGGAGGCCTTGTCAAATTAACTTACTGGCAATAACTGGAGCTAAATGTAAAAGGGCTAAGAGATGTAGTCACACTCATTAATTCAGTCACTCGCCCACCAATCATTTATTTGTTCATTCATCATGACACTTACTGCTCTTCACCTCCAACCCAGGAACTGACTGGGCACAGATGTCAGCTAAACCAGGGTTCTTATTTCATGAAGCTAGTAGCTGAGGCTGACAGAGAAGAATATGCAATTGTAGACTAAGAAAATACACTGAATATACTTTATCTAATGGGCTTAGATTCTTTCCATGGCATGGAAAAGTGTAGCACTTCAAAAATCTTTCACACTTGGCTACAGTCTCACAATTATAGATTAAGTTTGCTTTGGATAAAATGCTTAGATTGCAGTCAATTTACTGGAGGGGAGATAATGTTCTTGAGTCTGGGATTTTCTCCTTTTTATTTATTTATTTATTTATTTATTTATTTATTTATTTTTTGAGACAGAGCCTCAAGCTGTCACCCTTGATAGAGTGCTATGGCATTACAGCTCACAGCAACCTCCAATTCCTGGGCTCAAGCAAGTCTTTTGCCTCCGCCTCCCAAGTAGCTGGGACCACAGGCACCTGCCACAACACCGGGCCATTTTTTTGGTTGCAGCCGTCATTGTTGTTTGGTGGGCCCAGGCTGGATTCGAACCCGCCAACTCAGGTGTACATGGCTGGCGCCTTTGCCCATTGAGCCACAGGCGCTGAGCCCGAGCTATTTTTTTTTTTGTTGTAGTTGTCGTTGTTTGGCAGGTCTGGGCCGGGTTTGAACCTGCCAGCCCCGGTGTATGTGGCTGGCATCCTCGCCACCCAGCTACGAGCGCTGAGCCAAGATTCATTTACATTCCAGAGAAAAGCTGGGGTCTCTCTCGTTTATTCTTAGTTCATTTTGGTTCCACAAACTTTCACTAACCCCCCAAGAGAGATACTTCTTGGAAGAATAGAATTGAATAAATCCTTCACCTCAGGCCTACCACATTCTGGGGAAATAGGAGTCCAATCTGCCCAACTCTAACCGACCGCTCCCTAAATGCTGAAATACAGCCTATATTCAGAAGAAAGCAGAAGGTAGACGACGCCAGACAACACTGGAGGGGCTGGTCTGACCTCCAGACTCCTGGGCTTCTGCCCAGATCTACCTGTCAGGCCTTCTAAGACAAGGGCTTGAGAACCTGAGTAATTATCATCCCAGGTAAATCGTATTAGGAAGTCTGGGAAGCAGTGAACCAGGACTCTGAATTCTCTTCCCAGGACAATCAGTGAGGCTTGCCACCTGCATTTTAAGCTTGCAGAGCTTCAAGTTGACTTGTACACAAGCCCAAACATAATGGCAAGTGTTTCCTGGCTGTGCTTTGTGGTGAGGGATAGGGGGCTGCAGGAAGCAGGCTCTGGCCTGCTGGTACATCCACTGCTGCCACCTCTATTAGAGCCAGGCCCCAAGGGTGCAGGCCCACGTCACCACATTGCTGCCCACGTGTCTGTCTCCCCTCCTAGACTGTGGGTTGCTGGAGGAAAGGGGCCAGGTTTGTTCCTCTTTACTGGTTAATTCCCTTCAGCCGCCCCCCTTTCTGCTGACACCTTTGGGGACTTTGAGTAATTGTCAGCTGAATGAATAAATTAATGACAGAGAGAGACAGACGTGTTAACAGCTAACAGCAATTCAAGCAGAATGGAGTAAGTGCTAAATGGTGTTGGAATGAGTCATAAATGCTGACAGGGAAAGGAGGGAAAAAAGGCATCCATCCTCTCCCACTCCACTGTCAAAACAGCATCCTAACTCTTCCTCCAGCCCTCTTACATTCAGAAGAGAGCAGGAAAGCTGTGTGTATAGTTTCAAGGTAGTTCCAAAGTAAACACTCCCACCAGAACCTCAGAAACCTCCCCATCCTTTTTGTGACATCACTATCACCCCCTCTCCTGCCCTCATTCAGCCTACATCCTGAATGAGGGGGGCATTTTCTTGCTTTTTTTTTCAATTTCAGATTAATATAAGGGTGCATTCAATTCGGTTACATTGTTTGCATTTGTTAAGTCAAGTCCAATTTGCAGTTGAATCCTTCACCCAGGAGGTGTGCAGTATTCGCTTACATTGTACCCTATGGGTGAGAGCTTGCCACACCCCCTGCCCTCCTCTTGAATTTAAATGTGGTTTTCTCCCACGTGGGTGTGTAGTTCATCTACTAGTTCCATATCAATATTGAGTACATTGGATGCTTGTCTTGCTTTTCTTTATTGTTTGGCTATGAATGTCTATGTCACTAGACAATTCATAGTCTAAAGTTGCCAGGTGTTACATTTTTTATGACTGTACATTTTCTTTTTCTTTTTTTTTTTTTGAGACAGAGTCTCACTTTGGCACCCTTGGTAGAGTACCGTGGCATCACAGCTCACAGCAACCTCCAGCTCTTGAGCTTAGACGATTCTCTTGCCTCAGCCTCCCCAGTAGCTGGGACCACAGACGCCTACCACAATGCCCGGCTATTTTTTGTTGCAGTTTGGCCGGGGCCAGGTTTGAACCCACCACTCTCTGTATATGGGTTTGGTGCCCTACTCATTGAGCCACAGTGCCACCCTAACTGTACATTTTCTGCTGTGGCTCAGTTCTTTGGTGCAACCTGATTTTTTTTTGGAGTTGTGCCTGAGTGAATGCCTCTTCCAGTGTATGTCATTCATTCTCACTGCTGCACAGTCCATCCTTTCTTTTTTTTTTTTCTTTTTTTAGAGTCTCACTTTGTCAGCATTGGTAGAGTTCCATGGTGTCGTAGCTCACAGTAACCTCCAGCTCTTGGGCTCAAGCAATTCTCTTGCCTTAGCCTCTCAAGTAGCTGGAACTACAGGCTTCTGCCACAACGCCTCGCTATTTTTAGAGATGGGGGTCTTGCTCTTGCTCAGGCTAGTCTCAAACCTGTGAGCTCAGGGAATCCACATGCGTTGGCCCCCCAGAGCTCTAGGATTACACATGTGACCAATCCATCCTATTACATAAACATACCGCAATGTACGCCACCATTCTGCTATTGATGGTCATCTGTATTGGGTCCAGTCTTTGGCCATTACCAGCAATGCTGCCCTATGTGACCCCCTAACACACAAATCTCTTATATATTTAAGAGGAATTGCTGCGTCATGAGGTATATGATTTTCAGCTTTCCCAGGTAATGCCTGCCTGTTTTCTGAAATGGTAGCATCTGCTTCTAGCTACTCTCTTCTGGAGTTTATCTTACTCAGTGGCACCGGGTGGTCTCTCTTAACCTATAACACCAATTAAACTTGGTTTCATCAGGGTAAGAGTTTGGGGAAAGCTGAAGATAAAAATGGTGCAGAGGGCTCGGCGCCTGTGGCTCAAGCGGCTAAGGCACCAGCCACATACACCTGAGCTGGAGGGTTCGAATCCAGCCCAGGCCGGCCAAACAACAATGATGGCTGCAACCAAAAAAAAAATGGTGCAGAGAAAGCCAAGCATGGTGGCTCACGCCTGTAATTCTAGAAGTCTGGGAGGCTGACGGGGGCGGACAGCTTAAGCTCAGGAGTTCAAGACCAGCCTGAGAAAGAATGAGACAGCGTCTCTACTAAAAATAGAACAATTAGCCGGGCGTAGTGGCACATGCCTGTAGTTCAGTTACTCAGGAAACTGAGGCATGAAGATCACTTGAGCCAGGGTCTGAGGTTGCTGTGAGCCATGATGAAGCCACGGCACTCAACCTCAGGGTGGAAGTGTGAGACTCTGTCTCAAAAAAGAAAAAATAGAGCAGAGAGACCACCAATGGGACTAAGACCAAAGTTTATTGGCTACTGTGACAGTTAAATTACGTTTTGGTTGGGCATGGTGACTCATGCCTATAATTCTAGCACTTTGGGAAGCCAAAGTGGGAGAATTGCATGAGCCCAGGAGTTCAAGACCAGCCTGAGCAAGAGTGACAGCCTGTCTCTCCTAAAAAATACAAAATTTATGTCTGGCACAGTGGCTCATGCTTGTAATCCTAGCACTCTGGGAGGCCAAGATGGGTGGGTTGCTTTAACTCAGACCAGCCTGAGCAAGAGTGAGACCCTGTCTCTACTAAAAATAGAAAAAACTGCCAGATGTTGTGGTGGGCACCCGTAGTCCCAACTACTCAGGAGGCTGAGGCAAGAAAATCGCTTGAACCCAAGAGTCTGAGGTTGCTGTGAGCTATGAATGCACCACAGCATTCTACAGAGGGTAACAAAGTAAGACTCTGTCTCCAACATATATAAATAAATAAATAAATAATACAAAATACAAACAGTAGCCAGGCATATTAGCTCAAACCCATAGTCCCAGCTATGTGGGAGGCTGAGGCAGGAGACCACTTTAGCTCAGGAGTTTGACATTGCTGTGAGCTATGCTGATGCCACAGCACTCCAGCCCACGGCAACAGAGTGAAACTCTGTCTCAAAAATAAATAAATAAAAGCAACTTTTATTATTTATTTTATTTTTGCTAGTGACAGAAATACCCAGATAACAGCAGATTAAACAAGACAGAAGTACATTCCTCTCCGCATGGCTGTTCAGGCCAGGACAGTGCTCCCTAAAGTAGGCACCTCTCATCCTGTTCCACTGTCCTGTGCACATTGTGTGAGCTGCTTGAGCTCCCCCATCATATCCATATTAAGAGGAAAGAAAAAAGAAACTTTTGCCCTTTTGCTATGAATTCTCTTGCAGAAAGTCACAAAAGGCACTTCTTACACCCTGGTGGCCAGAGCTTAATCTCACAGACACACTAACTGCATTTTTTTTTCATAGAGACAGAGTCTCACTTTGTCGCCGTCAGTAGAGTGCCGTGGCATCACACAGCTCACAGCAACCTCCAACTCCTGGGCTTAGGCGATTCTCTTGCCTCAGTTTCCAGAGTAGCCGGGACTACAGGCGCCCGCCACAATGCCCGGCTATTTTTCTGTTTTGCAGTTCAGCCGAGGCTGTGTTTGAACCCTCCACCTTCGGTATACGGGACCGCGCCTTACTCGATGAGGCACAGGCACTGCCCACACTAACTGCGTTTGATACTGAGAAATGTAATCTTTTTTTTGAGATACAGTCTAACTTGGTCACCCTTGGTAGAGTGCAGTGGCGTCTTATCTCACAGCAACCTCAAACTCTTAGGCTCAAGAGATTCTCTTGCCTCAGCCTCCCAAGTAGCTAGGACTACAGGCGCCCACCACAACATCTGGCTATTTTTTTTAGAGACAGGGTCTTGCTCTGGCTTATGCTGGTCTCAAACCTTTGAGCTCAGGCGATCCACCCGCCTCAGCCTCCCAAGTGCTGGGATTACAGGCGTGAGCCACTGTGTCCAGCTGGGAAATGTAGTTTTTATTCTTGACGTCTGTGTGCCCCGCTAAAGTGGGGTGATCCATGCTTAAGGAAGAAAGGAGAGGCCAGGCATAGTGTCTCAAGTCTATAATCCCAGCACTCTGGGAGGCCAAGGTGGGTAGATTGCCTGAGTTCACAGGTTCAAGACCAGCCTGAGCCAGAGCAAGACCTGGTCTCAAAAAATAGCTGGGCGTTGTGGCAAGTGCCTATAATCACAGCTACTTGGGTGGCTGTGGCAAGAGAATCACTTGAGCTCAAGTGTCTGAGGTTGCTGTTAGCTATGATACCATAGCACTCTACTGAGGGCAACAAAGTAAAAAAAAAAAAAAAAGAAAAGAAAATGGCTCAGCACTCGTAGCTTAGTGAGTAGGGTGCTGGCCACATACACTGAATCTGGCAGGTTTGAGCCCAGCCTGGGCCTGCTAAATAACAATATAATAGTTTTCTTTTCTTTACTACCATAAAAAAAGGAAGAAAGAAGAATGGCTTTGTAGGGCAGTAAGCCATATATACCCTTGCTCAGAAAGCATTTTTTTCTTTTTGATACAGAGTCCCACTATGTTGCCCTTGGTAGAGTGCTGTGGTGTCACAGCTCACAGCAACCTCAAACTCTTGGGCTTAAGCAATTTTCTTGCCTCAGCCTCACAAGTAGATGGGACTACAGGCACCTGCCACAACACCCAGCTATTTTGGGGGTAGCTGTCATTGTTGTTTGGTAGGCCTGGGCTGGATTTGAACCCAACAGCTTTCATGTATATGGCTGGCACCCTAGCTGCTGAGCTACAGGAGGCCGAGCCATCAGAAGAGCATTTCTAAGAAGGTCTGCTTCATACCCTCACTACACAAGTTTACAGACAGAAGCACATCCCACAGCTTAAAGTATTGGAAATTAAAGTACATATTTAGCAAGGCCACTTCTTTAACTATTATAAGATATATTATCTGTTCACCTAGGAAACCATAGAGCTCACATGATGAATTTAAGGTAATATTGTTTCCCCCTTTTATTTTTTTATCTTTTGCAGCTTTTTTTTTTTTTTTTTTTTGAGACAGAGCCTCAAGCTGTCACCCTGGGTAGTGTGTCGTGGCATTACAGCTCACAGAAACCTTCAATTCCTGGGCTCAAGCGAGTCTCCTGCGTCTGCCTCCCAAGTAGCTGGGACTACAGGCGCCCGCCACAACGCCTGGCTATTTTTGTTTGGGTTGCAGCCGTCATTGTTGCAGGCCCAGGCTAGATTCGAACCTGCCAGCTCAGGTTTACATGGCTGGCGCCTTAGCCCGCTGAGCCACAGGCGCCGAGCCTATCTTTTGCAGTTTTTGGCTGGGGCAGGGTTTGAACCTGCCACCTCCAGCATATGGGGCTGGTGCCTTACTCCTTTGAGCCACAGGCGCCGCCCCTGTTTCCCCCTTTTATAGGCTTGTCCTACTCTCTGAATCCTCTACACCTGATTTTTTTGAAGGCTAGGACTTCTCTCTAGTCCTCTCCTAAGGAAATATACTTACAGTTGATATATAAACTCCTCACTTAGAAACACACTTAGAATGAGCTAGAAGCCACATAACCAGCCAGAAACATATATGAACTTAACAGCAAGCAAATCTATTTCTTTTTTTCTTTTCTCTTTTCTTTTTTTTCTTTTCTCTTTTTTAGACAGTCTTGCCCTGTTGTTCTGCCTAGAGTGCAATGGCTAGCATGTACTGCACCCAGCCTTTTTTTTTTTTTTTTGAGGCAGAGTCTCACTCTGTCACCTTGGGTAGAATGCCCTAGCTCCATAGCTCACAGCAACATCAAACTCTTGGACTCAAGCTATCTGTTCGCCTCAGCTTCCCAAGTAGCTGGGACTATAGGGGCCTGCTCACCACAAGGCCTGGCTAGTTTTTATTTCTATTATCAGTAGAAGCAGGGTCTTGTTATTGCTCAGGCTGGTCTCAAACTCACAAGCTCAAGGGATCCACCTGCCTCAGTCTCTCAGAGTGCTAGGATTATGAGTCTGAGCCACCGTGCCTGGCCTACTTCTACCTTTTGACTACTGTGAACAAAGCTGTTATGAACAAGAATGTCCAAATACCTCTACGATACCCTGCTTTTTATTCTTTAGAGTAAAAGCCCTCCCTGAGGGATCATATGGTTATTCTATGTCCAGCTTTTTGAGGAGCTGCCATATAGTTTTCCGTAGCAGCTATATTAATTTGCATTTCTACTAATAGTTCACAAGAGCTCCAATTTCTCCACAACCATGCCAATATTTATTTTCTGTTTACTTTTTTTTTTTTAAATAGTAGTCATCTTAGAGGGTGAGAGGTGGTTTACTTTTTTCTTTTCTTTTCTTTTCTATTTTTTTTGAGACAGAGCCTCAAGCTGTCACCCTGGGTAGAGTGCTGTGGTATCACAGCTCACAGCAACCTCCAATTCCTGGGCTCAAGTGATTCTCCTGCCTCTGCCTCCCAAGTAGCTGGGACTACAGGTGCCCGCCATAACACCTGGTTATTTTTTGTTGCAGCCATCATTGTTGTTTGGCGGGCGTGGGCTGGATTCAAACCTGCCAGGTCAGGTGTATATGGCTGGCGCCTTAGCTGCTTGAGCCACAGATACCGAGCCTTTTTTTTTTTTTTTTTGAGATCGAGTCTTACTATGTTGCCCTCAGTAGAGTGCTGTAATATCACAGCTCACAGCAACCTCAAACTCTTGGGTTTAAGCGATTCTCTTGCCTCAGCCTCCCAAGTAGCTGGGACTGCAGGTGCCCTTCACAATGCCCGGCTATTTTTGTCTTGTAGGCGTCATTGTTGTTTGGCAGGCTGGGGCTGGGTTCAAACCCACCAGCCCTGGTGTATGTGGCTGGCACCCTAGCCCCTGAGGCTACAGGCACTGGCCAAGAGGTGGTTTACTTTTAAAAACTCTCTCCTAACTAAACCTAGGCCATGGCATACAAGAGTCATATGGAGTGAACAGAAAGAACAAAGTTGAGTCCAGCCTCAGTGGCTCATGCCTGTAATCCTACCACCCAGGGCAGGTGGATTGCTTGAGCTCAGAAGTTCGAGATCATCCTGAATAAGAGTGAAACCCTATCTCTACTACAAATAAAAAACCAAGGGTGTTGCAAGTAGTCCCAGCTACTAGGGAGGCTGAGGCAGAAGGATCACTGGAGCCCAAGGGTTTGAGGTTGCTGCTAGCTATGATGCCATGGCACTCTACCCAGGGCACAGAGTGAGACTCTGCCTCAAAAACAAAAAACAAAAAAGAGCAGGAGCTTGAGTTGTCCAACTATGAGAATTCATGTTCTCTATGGAGCAATGACTTTCTTCTGAGCCTTGAGGCCCCAACTGCTAGGCCCCAAGGCCCATCACCTTCTGTCCCAACTGCTAGGCCCCAAAGGCCCATCACCTTCTGTCCCATAGGTGGGCAGCTTCTCCCAGGGGCTGCTGAAGACAGAGTCAGCTCTCCAATCTCCTTCCATCCTACGCAAGGCAAACAAATCCAGGAGAAAGAAACCATTGGCAAACAAAATCCAAAGACACCCAACCCAATCATCCCAGCTCTGGGGGCTAGGGCTGGGGACCCCAGTGGTCCACGAGGCAGAGGGAGTCACATTTCAGCAACACTCTCAGGCCATTTTGAAAGCTGAAATAAGCAGCTGCCACTACTTCCCGAGAACTCCTCCAGATGCCTGAAGGCTTTTGCTGGGCTGAGTCACTTCCTCACCTTAATTCTCCCTTAATACCTTCCTTTTCTCTACAGCTTTACTCCCGGCACCACTGTCTGGGTGTGGAATGTCTGGGAAGCTATGCAGGTGGGTTAGCTGAGCTGTCTGCCCATATGCTACAGAAATGGCTGGGAATGGAGGACGTGGGGGCAAAAGTAAAGGCAGGTTTGTCTGCTGGCTCCAAAGGACATCCTAATCCCCTCAGCTTGTTTGATCTTTGCAAACATGAGCACAGATTAACGTGTCTAAGCAGGAACCCCGGGGGTATGGCTGGTGGAGGATGAAGAGGAACAGGATATGGGGAAGATTGGCTGCTTTGGGTTTTAGGGACTTCCATGCCAAGCTACCTTCCCTGGGGAAGCTTCCACCTCCTATCCCTAGGGTGATAGGCTACATCAAGAAGGTCAAGTTCAAGGTTGTGTTATGATGATGATTTCCTGGAAATGGTGAAATCTCCTCAGAGATTTCCTTGGCTTGCCTGTTGCTGGAAGTCCTGGTGTTCTTCTTACCTATATGCATTCTGTCCTTTCCTGTCTACTACTAGACTTGCCTCTTTAGATACAGGATCCCCCTTGGCGATGCCTGTGGCTCACCGAGTAGGGTGCCAGCCTCATATACCGAAGGTGGCGGGTTCATAACTTGGCCCTGGCCGAACTACAAAACAAAAAAATAGCCAGGGCGTTGTGGCAGGCGCCTGTAGTCCCAGCTACTCGGGAGGCTGAGGCAAGAGACTCACCTAAGCCCAAGGGCTGGAGGTTGCTCTGAGCTGTGACACTACAGCACTCTACCGAGGGTGCCAGAGTGAGACTGTCTCTTAAAAAAAAAAAAAAAAAAAAGACGTACGAAGAAGAGCTCTCTCCCTCATCAGATATACTTTTCGATTTTAATGGCTGTTCTTTTGTCATTTATCTCTATTTTTCTCCATAATATTATTTTAGTACTACTTCGTGGTTTTTCAGCTTTAGGCACTATTTATTATCTTCTCCTCTTGGATAACCCATACACCCTTCCCAGTCCCCAACCTCCCCGTATAGTCATATAACAATTTAGTTAGAGTAACAGTAGTGTTTGCATCATTACCACTATGGAAACACTATTAGGAATAGTGTTTACACTATATGCAATGTGGTGAACTATGACTACTTCTCATTTCATGCACAACTTTTTATTTTCCCCTGAAGGTAATGATTATCTCTCCCTCCTTATTCACTTCGTTGTTTTTTTTGTTTGTTTTTGAGCCAGAGCCTCAAGCTGTCACCTTGGGTAGAGTGCTGTGGCATCACAGCTCACAGCAACCTCCAACTCCTGGACTCAAGTGATTCTCCTGCTTCCGCCTCCCAAGTAGCTGAGACTATAGGTGCCTGCCACAACACCTGGCTATTTTTTGGTTGCAGCCATCATTGTTGTTTGGCTGGCCCGGGCTGGATTCGTACCTGCCAGCTCAGGTGTATGTGGCTGGCGCCTTAGCAGCTTGAGCCACAGGCGCCGAGCCTTCAGTTGGTTTTTTATGGGCTCAATGCCAAACTCTTTTGGTTATTGAAATCTCTCCTTACTATGCTCAGATGATATTCTACCACTTTTACTTATTTATTTATTTATTTATTTTTTGTAGAGACAGAGTCTCACTTTATTGCCCTCAGTAGAGTGCCTGCCATGGCATTACACAGCTCACAGCAACCTCCAACTCCTAGGCTTAGGTAATTCTCCTGCCTCAGCCTCCTGAGTAGCTGGGATTACAGGCGCCCACCACAACGCCTGGCTATTTTTCTGTTTTTGCAGTTTGGCCAAGGCCAGGTTTGAACCTGCCACCTTCGGTATATGAGGCCAGTGCCCTACTCGATGAGCCACAGGTGCCGCCCTATTTATTTATTTTTTTGAGACAGAATCTCACTATGTTTCCCTTGGTAGAGTGCTGTGGCAACATAGCTCACAGCAACCTCAAAGTCTTGAGCTTAAGTGATTCTCTTGCCTCAGCCTCCCAAGTAGCTGGGCATTGTGGCAGGACTACAGGCACCTGCCACAATGCCCGGCTATTTTTTTATTGTTGTCATTGTTGTTTAGCAGGCCTGGGCCGGGTTTGAACCTACCAGCCCCAGTACATGTGGCTGGCACCCTAACTACTGAGCTATGGGTGGGGGGCTCAACTGATCTTGCCTCAACCTCTTGAGTATCTGGGAATATAGGCACCTACCACAACACCCAGCTAGTTTCTTTTATTTTTATTTAGTAGACATTGATCTCACTCAGTCTAGTCTCAAACTGCTAAGCTCAAGCAACTGGCTCCAAGTTGGCCTCCCTGAATGTTAAGATTACAGACGTGAGTGGCTGGCCCCTGGTATTTATTTATTTATTTATTTATTTATTTTTGTAGAGACAGAGTCTCACTTTATCGCCCTTGGTAGGGTGCCGTGGAGTCACACAGCTCACAGCAACCTCCAACTCCTGGGCTTAGGTGATTCTCTTGCCTCAGCCTCCCGAGTAGCTGGGACTACAGGTGCCCGCCACAACGCCTGGCGAAGTTTTTGTTTTGCAGTTCGGCCGAGGCTGGGTTTGAACCCGCCACCTTTGGTATATGGGGCCCTGTGCCCTAGTCGCTGAGCCACAGGTGCCTCCTGGTATTGTATTTTTAATTTCTATGTTCCTGTGTAGATTGCTAGTATATAGACATATAAATGATTTTTCTGTTTATATTATATATTGTGACATTGTTAAACTCATTTATTCGTTCTATGAATTTTTATAATTTCTTGGGTTTTTTTTAATTTTCTCTATATATGTACATGTGTTTACCACTTTTCCTTTCTTTTCTTTTCTTTTCTTTTTTTTTTGAGACAGAGCCTCAAGCTGTCGCCCTGGGTAGAGTGCTATGGCATCACAGCTCACAGCAACCTCCAACTCCTAGGCTCAAGTGATTCTCTTGCCTCCGCCTCCAAGTAGCTGGCACTACAGGCACTTGCCATAATGCCTGGCTATTTTTTTGTTGCAGCCATCATTGCTGTTTGGCAGGCCTGGGCTGGATTTGAACCCACCAGCTCGAGTGTATGTGGCTGGCGTCTTAGCCTATTGAGCCATAGGCGCCGAGACCACTTTTCTTTTCTTTTCTTTTTTTTTTTTTTTTGTAGAGACAGAGTCTCACTTTATCGCCCTGGGTAGAGTGCCGTGGCGTCACACTGCTCACAGCAACCTCCAGCTCTTGGGCTTAAGCGATTCTCTTGCCTCAGCCTCCC
>CAUYON010193640.1:0-13502 GCA_963573935.1 Arctocebus calabarensis | reverse complement strand
AGTTGTGATGCCACAGCACTCTACTAAGGGTGACAAAGTGAGACTCGTTTCAAAGAAAAAAAAGAAGATAATGTTGGGGCCGGGGGACCTTATTAAAAAAAAAAAAAAAGGAAAAAAAAGTGACAGCACTTGTGGGCTTGGAAATCAAGGAAACCTGACCTGTAGGTAGTGTGGACCCTACAGCCTGAACCCATGACAAAGAGGAGCCAGGGGGCTTGATCCTTGGTCCCCAGCTGGAGGGACCTGCTGTTGTTGGGGCTGCCACCTGCTCTCCCACATCCATGGTCTTCTCAGGGTCCCAAAGACACAGGGTCCTGCTGGAGCCCCAGCAGGTGTGGGGTACAGAGACAGGAGGTGGCACTGCCCACTAAGGCAGAACAGCAAACAAGCAGGAACCAGGGGCACTCTTCCACAGGATCAAGGCCTCCCAGACCAACCTCCCCTGGGACACCAGAACAGTGCTCAACACAGACCAGACAGGGCATGCTTTCTCTGACACCCAGTGCAGTTCTGGACTCCATCAGTTCTGTATACCTAAGCCCTGCCCTGCTGCTGTCTGCTCCTGACAGGAGACCAAGAACAACCTCTGGGGGGCTCAGCAGCCTCCTAGAAAACTAAGTGAGGCTGTGGGAGGGGATTCCAGGACTTGAGGGCAGGGAGCTTAGAACAGAAGATCCTAACGGAGCAGAAGATAAGAGCAGGCAAGCCTGGCCCTGCACCCTGGAACCTGAGAAAAGGCCTTGGGCGTAAAGCAAGCAGCAAGGACAGAGGGGGTGCCTGGTCCTAAGAAGCCTCATACATGTTTCCCTGGGGCCCACGGGAACCACAGCTGGGCCTGAGGGCCAGGACAATGCTGTCCCACTGTTCTCCCCAGCATTCCCACCAGTGCCTGGCATATAGCTGGTGTGTGGTCATGACCACTGTGTAGCAACCCAACAAGGAAGGGCTGCCATGGACTGTGACCTCCCTCGTCAGCGGGACTCTGGGACAAGATGAGACCCAGTGAGTGTTAAAGTACCGGGGCCCTTCAGGAAGTGAGGCACAGCTCATGTACAGCCCTGCCAGGTGTCCTGGGAGAAATTAAGGCAACTACTGAAGCCATCTGGCCAGTAATGGGTTTAAGTGCAATTTGTTAAGTAATGGTGCTAAAACTATATTTTTCCTTGTGAGAACACACGTCTTCAAGTTCACTAAGAAAAGGCAACTCAATAGACTTAGTGGCTTTCGTTCTCTCTAATGAGGAGATGCAGCCTAAATACCCTCTTCTCTAGAAAGGGAAGTAAGGACAAACTCATGCACATCTACTGTGGGGACCTTGAGGGACCCAAACTACCCAATCCACAGAAACCTCTTGCTTCCCAGAGAAAACCAGTAAGTCCCTGACCTGTGGCATTTCCCTGGGACACATCCTGCCACCTGCTCCTGGGACCTGGCCTTGAGTTCCCGCAGAAAGCTTTGGTGACAGCACTTTGTGGAGTTGGAAATCAAGCAAACCTGACCCTGTTTCTAGCTCCCTTTCCCTCATTTCCTCTAAGGGTCAAACTGCAAGTATTCAAATGTTGGAACCAACTACCCCTCCCCAGGGCTTCCTTTAGAAGCTACATGGCTCTACTCTTGGGCTCAGCATTTGCAGCTGTTTGCTGGATGGGTGTCAGTGACAGACCCACAGTGCCTCCCAGGAAGGAGCTATGTATGACCTTGTACTTCAGGCTTTCACTGTCTACTTCACCTGCCTGGGACGAAGACCCAGGGGAGGGCTCCAGGCCAGATGAAGACACACTAGTCAAGGGAGACAGCAGTGCTCTGTTGTGTCCTCTGAAGACAGGAACTCAGCAGGCCACTGGAACCCTTCACAATCCTGCTCAGGCTCCTGCCCTGAGTTCAGCTTCTGGAAGCCCCACCCCTGTAAGGTGTCTGGAGTGAGCCCCCAGGAGAGGCACCCTATCTGGGGAGCTGGCACACCAGGTCACCCAGGCTGGATACAGGGCTTGGGACCCTGCTGCAGCTGTCTGCTGATCACCAGTGCTCCAGGCTCAGGCCATTCTCAGCACCTCACGGAAGAACCCCTCCCCTTCACTTGTTACCCCCAAGTCGTCATCTTCTTGCAAGGTAGGAACAAATAGGTTCAGGTGGTGGCAGCAGGAAGGGTGTGTGCTGCACGAGCAAGCTGGGTATCTGTAGGCTGGGGGTGACCTCTGGGAGCCAAAGACTTAGTGGCAGGGAGGTGGCTCCTCCTCAACCGAGGGGGACATTCACAACACACTGTGGCCCCAGCAGCTGTGACTCAGGCTCCAAAGCACAGAAACCTTCTAGGTGATGGATCCCAGGACTTGCTCAGCCACCCGAGCCTGTGCTTGTCTACGAAGGAGGTGCCAGTTACCTGCACCGAGGCCCTTGTTGGGCCAGGCCGGGGCTAGTGCAGCTCCTCAGGGTTCTGTGGTGGCCGGTGGCGGCCTGCATCTATGTCGTTGCCACTGTCCAACTCAAAGCCACGCCCACCTGAGAAGGTTTGAGGCATGAACTGCCGGAAGATGCTGACGCTGCCGTGCCAGAAGGTGGGCTCCGGAAGCCTCCCCACCACACTCCATGCCCGAGTCTCTGGGTCATACGCCTCCACCACATCCGAGAGTTCAAATGTATTGTCATATCCCCCAGAGACGTAAAGTTTCCCTCCCAGGACGGCCAGGCTGCCCCCCACGTGTACCTGTGGGCCAAAGGGATGGGTAAGGGGAGGTTGGCAGCCCAGCCTGGGGTCCTGAGACAAGGCATGCCAGCCAGCCCCCTAGAGGGTAGCCCCGGCACTCCCTGGAGACAGTGGACAGGACAATGCTGTTTATTACACCTCAACTAGAACAGGGTCTGGCAGGCGGTCAGGGTGCAGGCTGCACCCAACACTTCCTTATGTTATCCCTTGGAATCTCTGCCACAGCCTTCTGGAGTGGGCACTACTGTCCCCTCCACCTTATAGATGGAAAACCAGGGATCACGTGGCTGACAGTGGCAGAGCTGGGACTCAACCCAAAGCCTGGCTCTGAACCACAGGCCAGGTGATCCCATCTTTTCCACATTTGCTATAAGGAGCACTTGTATCTTACCGTAGGGAAATATTAAGTCGTACCTCCTGAAGGTAAAGATGTCACCAGACTAGGCTTGGGCATGTTAAGACAGTAAACAAGGCTGTGGGCCTTGGGCAGGTGCGGGGGCTATACCTGGGACTAAGAAGATCGCCTGTGTGGCCTAATGCCAAGAAACCCACCACCACCACCATACTGCCAGGTTCAATAAGCAGAAAAGGGGAGATCCTGTTCCGAGCACACAGTGGATACTCAATAAATTTAACTCCAAGGCCAGTCCCCAAAGATCTCCTGCCTGATCTCATCTCTGCTCCGGCCACACTGGGCTGCTGACCATTACCCAGGACACACCAGGGGCCCCTGCTCCAGGTGACTGGCCTGTTCCCGCCCCTCCTTCCGTGCCCTCTGGCTAATAGGTGCTTAATAAATGCAGCTCACTAAGCCATGTGATCTTGGATCCTATCTAATATCTGTGTGCCTTGGTGAGCCTCAAGAGCAAAAGGAGGATAACACCAGCCTTTTACTGAATGAGGTGACACCGGAAAGAGCTCTCACAGGCCTTACCCACCCTGGCTGTGGTTCCCCAAACACTCATAATGACACCATGGTTGCAAAAACAGGACCTGTCTGTGCCTCTAATGCTCACAAGTCTGCAGATTTACCTGATTCATAGATGGGATCTTGTCCCACTCGTTCTTCACTGGGTTATACACATCCACCTCGGCAGAGTCATCCCTGTGTGGGGCAGGACAGCTGGTCAGAGTGAGGAGGAAGTCCTCTGGGTGTAAGGGCTGGCAGTGACAGCCCTCAACTCACCTTCTTGGGCTTTTATGATGCCTGTGGCAGCTCCCTGCTCTTAGGAGTGATTCTAGGCTCCTGGACCCAAAGATCATGCCCCTGGGTGCTTGAAGTCTGTCAGCACCTGCCACCACCTAGCAACTGCCCCCACTGTGACCACAGTGGCTCCCGTCAGACCTTGCTGACACCATATTCCTTCCTACCTCAGGCTTCAAACCACTGCGCCCTCCCCAGCCTCCTGCTCATCCTCCTGATTCTGACCTGAGCCACTTTTTCAGGTCACGTGCTCTGGACCATTTCTTGCCACTGTCCTGAGCATCGCTATGAATCCCCAACCCTGTCCCATTTGCTGCTGCATCCCTAGTTTCCAGCAGGATAAGTGCAGTTACAGGAACAAAGTCCCCAGCAATACGCCCTTCACTTTGAGACCAGGATCCTTCAACCCCATTTGCCGCCCTCCAAGGTTCCCTCCCCCAATTAAAGGGCCCAAATGCACAGTCTTGAGAAGCAAAGACACTAAGAAACAAAAAGGCCGGGCAAGGTAGTTCATGCCTGTAATCCTAGCACTCTGGGAGGCTAAGACAGGTGGATTGCTTGAGCTCAGAAGTTTAAGACCAGCCCGAGTAGGAGCAAGACCCTGTCTCTAAAAAGAGCTAGGCGTTGTAGCAGGCGCCTATAGTCCCTGGTACTTGGGAGGCTGAGGCAAGAGAATCACTTGAGCCCAAGAGTTTGAAGTCGCTATGAGCTATGACGACATGGCACTCTACCAAAGATGACAAAATGAGACTCTGTCTCCAAAAGAAAAAAGAAAGGAAAAAAAAAAAAAAGGAACAGATATGGTGATGATCACAGGTTAGGTGATCAGCAAACGGACCAGACAAGTACTCAACCCTGCAGCACAAGATCAGCCATGACAAGTAGGCTGGCTGTGTGCCGACAAAACTTCATTTGCGGGGACAGAAATGTGCATCTCATGTAACTTTCTGTGTTGTGAAATATGACTCATCTTGATTCCCCTCCGTAGTCATATCAAAATGTAAAACCCACCCTCAGTCTGTAGCCCATGTGGTGACTATGAATGTAGAGGCTGCCCCCACTTCTTCCCCAGCAGATGAGCAAGCTGCAGGCAGGACGCCCCACACACAGCACAGGCAGCCTCCCATGGGCTGCTGCACTCTAGCCACAGGGCTGCTAGTGCCCAAACCAAGATGGGGCACTGCTGGGGTAGGAGACCCAGAATAGCAGCCCTTTCACTGATGACGAGGGCACTGGGGCTGTGGGCCCCACACAGTACAGGCAGCCTCCCTGAGGATAGCTCCTCTGGAGCTGCTCAAAATAGATGACATTCCAGGGAGCGACCGTGTGGCTCACAAAGAACTGAAGTGCACGTGTAGGGCAGCGTTGGGACAAACCCTTGAGGGGCACCACCTAGGCCCTGTCCCCCCTCCCAGGACCTTCTCCTTCCTCCAGAACAGCCTCTGCTTCCAGGCCTGCCAGGTTCCCCTCCCCTCCAGGTCACTGGTGGGACAAACCCTTGTAGAGCACACCCTCTTCCCATCTGCCCCCTGGCTTGGGTGCACGCCCTGCAAAGGCCAACAGTGGGCGTGGGGGGGGGTCCCTAATGCTTCCTTATGGGATGGTTTGGCAACTGAAAGCTAGCACCTGCCCTTGCACCCGTGCTGCCGGGGTGTGGGACATTCTCAAAGGCACTAGGCTTGGAACCACTGCCTGCCTGGGGCTGAAGCGAAAGTTCTGGCACTCTTATGGGTCGTATTTATAGACATCCCCACCTCCTCTCTGAAGACACCTCCACGACTTGGGGGGAGAGAGAGCTGAGGGAAGGCTCAGAGGGCGTCTTCTAATGGGACCAGAGCTGGCTGAGAGATTAAGAACAGTTCAGGGTGGGGCCGGCAAAGGCCAGTGCTGCGTAGGCAGAGAGCACACGTCCACTAATGCTCCCAGGTCAAAGCCCCAGACCAACAGGGCATAGGGATGCTATCATTCATTCATTCATTCCCCTTCCCTCCTTGTCCCACAGCTTCAAGGCAGGGTCTAGGCCAGGAAGGGAATAGCAGCTGTGTGAATAGCAGTGTGCAGCTTTGAGAATGTCCCACACCCCGCAGGCAGGCAGCTCCCAGCACCCTCCCGATGTGCCCTAACCAGTCATGAGGGAATATCTAGCTGTGACAGGACATTAAGACCACTAGATGCAGTGACCACTAGCTGCCCATCTCTGCTCTGTCCTTTCTCTGAAAGGACCTAACTCCATCACCCTTGGGATGGCTTGACTAAGCAAACTGGGAACTGCTCTGAGAAAAGGGGTAAACAAGCATGCTGGGGTCAGAAGACCCAGAATCCCAACTTGGCCTCAGTTTCCTCATCTATGAAATGGGAAAAACAGTGCTGATGTCCTTAGCACAGGGTCTGCTAGGAAATACCAAGCACACAGCGGACCAGGTACCTGGGGACTCACCTGACAAAGTACATGAGTCCATTCAGAGTCACGGTCTTGGGGGCGAAGGACCAAGGGGGGAGCTGGCCACAGTCCACCAGTGACCACAGGTCAGTGTCTGGGTTGTAGCATTGCATCACCATAGTCTCCTTGCCAGCCAGAGAGCCGATGGCATAGAGCCGGCCACGACAGGCGGTGGTGGAACAGTTGTCCATAGGGTAGGCCATGGGCTTCAGGGCTTCCCAGGAGTCGGCTGTGTGGTCATAACGCTCTGTGCTGTCGGCGGCCACCACGTAGAGTAGTCCATCCAGCACAGAGGAGCTGTGGTACTCGCGGGCCTTCAGCATGGGCGCCACCTCCGTCCACTCATTCACACTTGAGTTGTATCTCCACACACAGTCGTAGAGCCGGGAGCCATCGGACCCGCCTGCCAGATGCACAATGGGCAGATCATCAGCCCACTTGGTGTGAGTCACTCGCTGTGCCTTTCTGAACTTTTGTGTTCCTGAACTGGTGGGAGGGCCTCTCCCTGGGGAGGAATTACCCTCACTGGGCTTCACCCTAACTCACATCCTCTCTCCCTGAAGCCAAGGCCACAAGCTCCATGCTGTGCCAGGGGCTGACGGTCACCAACTGGGCCACCTCTGCTGGCCTGGCAAAGGCCCCAGTGCAGTCCTAAATAAACACTCAGCCTCCTTCTGGGACTCCCCCTCCAGACACATCAAGCAGACCAGAGCACCAGGCCTCAGAGGTAGTCTCCCAGGGAGCTACCAGACTGTGGGTGTAGGCATTTTACCAAACCCTAGGCTTCCTGGGCACCCTCTAAACCAAGAGAGGTGAGGAGAGGAAACCAGTAAGTAAGGGACCAAGCCTAATGCTACAAGGGCACTGTGGGCTTCTGGCTCCTAATTTTGCCAAGGTGGAAAAACACATCGTATGGCTCCTCAACCTGGCGGGTTGGAACCTGGCCCAGGCCGGCTAAACATTGACAACTGCAACAAAAAAATAGCTAAGTGTTGGCTCGGGGTCTGTGGCTCAACGGGCGAAGGCGCCAGCCATGTACACCTGAGCTGGCGGGTTCAAATCCAGCCCGGGCCCGCCAAACAACAATGATAGCTGCAACCAAAAAATGGCCGGGGCATTGAGGTGGCGCCTGTAGTCCCAGCTACTTGGGAGGCGGAGGCAAGAGACTCCCTTGAGCCCAGGAACTGGAGGTTGCTGTGAGCTGTGATGCCACAGCACTCTATCCAGGATGGCAGCTTGAGGCTCTCTCTCTCTCTCTCAAAAAAAAAAAAAAAAATAGCCTAAAAGTGTTGTGGCGGGTACCTGTACTCCCGGCTACTTGGGAGGCTGAGGCAAGAGAATTGATTAAGTCTAAGAATTTGAGGTTGCTGTGAACTGTGATGCCACGCATTCGATCAAGGGCAACATAGTGAAAAACATAGTCTGTCTAAAAACAACACCAAAGTGGAGAAAAACTCACCACTTTATATGAGTATGATATATATACTTGTCTTTATTTTTTACTTCAATAAAAAGTAAAAAAAAAGAAAAAAGAGTAGTGCCTGTGGCTCATCGAGTAGGGTGCCAGCCCCATATACTGAAGGTGGCAGGTTCAAACCTGGCCTCGGCTAAATTGCAAAACAGAAAAATAGCCGGGTATTGTGGCGGGTGCCTGTAGTCCCAGCTACTCAGGAGGCTGAGGCAAGAGAATCGCTTAAGCCCAAGAGCTGGAGATTGCTGTGAGCTGTGTGACACCATGGCACTCCACCGAGGGCGATAAAGTGAGACTCTGTCTCTACAAAAAAAAAAAAAAAAAAAAAAAAGCAGTGCTGGCTGTAATCATGAATGATACTACGTCTATTAAGGGTATCAGAACCCCCATGTGTGAAAGAACCCTAAGAATTCAGGGGTTGCACCTCTTTGTCTCCAAGGCTGGCGCCACAGGACAGACCAGACAAGACATTCTATCTGTCCCATAGCCCTAGCTTTTAAAGGGAGAAGACAGAGTTCTTATAAAGTTACTCTGCTGGCCTCCCTTTCAAAAGAGAACTGTGTTAAGGCAGTTGAAAGCCAGCCTTCTCACCCCTATGAAATTCCCTACTGGCAGCTGAGTGGAATGACCCAGCCACCTGCCTAAACTCAAAGGATTAACTGCTCAGCTATGACATGTATGGAAGGGTGTGCAGGAAGTTGGGACAAGTCTGGCCAGTTCTGGGAAGGAGTTCTTTGCTCACAGTCACTGGCTAGACTGTGGGGGGTTGGGATGGGGGGTCCCCATCTAACATGGAGACAACCTCAGGTTGGACAGAGAAATAGATTGTAGCAGAGGCTGGATCTGGACCAGACAAAGGGAGTTGTGGCCAGAGAGCCAACGATTCCCCTGGGCTGGGATATGTCCCACTTGGGAATGCCACTGCATGCCTCAGAATGGCTACAATGGCTGTGATAACCCATCCCTAGCTCCCTGCCTGGTAACAGAATCTCTAATGCTTGCCTGGTTGGTTCTTTTCCTTATATAGCAGTCACAGAGACCTCCCCTCCTCAACCCCTGGGAAGGAGGTAGCCTCCAGTTTGAACGGGGATTTATCTTTCATTAAAAATGTGGGAGAAGCCCAGGAATCAGGCGGGCTGAGACCCGCCCACCATGACTTGGCAGTGTTTTGAGGTTCGGGCCAAGGAACTGGAAGAAAACCTCTGAACATAACATGTGACCATGTTTACAGTTGCTGGCAAACTCAGCCTAAACGCCATGTGACCACACCAGAGTCACACCAGAACCTAGGTGCAAGTCCAAGGAAACCTTGGTACGGGTAACACAGAGTGAGTCAGGAGGTCCTACCGGGCCCAGCTGGGAGGGAGAAATCCCTGTTGGGGAAGATCGGGTGAGGCGTCCCGGGTGTAAGCCCCCCCACCCTGACCTGGATTCTTTAAGGAGAAAAAGAAGGCACCCATTGTGCGAGCTGAATGTCCCAGTACCTTCCAACAAATGTGGGGCGGCACCAAGGAGTTGGCTCAGCCTGGCAGGCCCGCCGCACGAGTCACAGTAATTACTTGTCCTCACTCACAAAGGAGTCTTTCTTCAAGGTTTAAAGTATCAATCGAGGAAACGTAGTTACCCATTTTCCAGACTCAGGAGTGGCCCTAGGATTTCAGGCCCGTTTCTCCTGCAGGCAGGTGAGTTACCCCCGGGGCGGCGCAGGCCCACCCCAGGGAGCCCCGGTAGGGGCGTCTCTCTGATCAGCCCCCAGCCGACTTACCCGTCACGTAGATGTCATTGCCCAGAGCCACGATGCTATAGCCCCCACCTAGGTGGTCAGGGAACTCCGCCAGGTAGCGCCACTGACCCGTCCGTGGGTTGTAGCAGTCGACAGTGACCAACTCGTCGCAGTCCTGGTCGCAGCCGCCTACGAGCACGAGGATCTCGGCGAGGCCCGTGGAGGGGCGCGGGCGCATGCGGGGGCAGGGCCCGCGGTCGTGGCGGTCATAGCGCGCCGCCTGAAAATCGCGCGCCTCGCGCAGCAGGCGCAGGCAGGGCGGGCAGCGCGCCACCAGCGGCTCGGCCTCGACGTGCGCCAGCAGGTAGAATCGGCGGACGAAGGGCAGGCGCACGGCCTCCAGCAGCTGCGGCCAGTGCGCGGCGCGGCGCGGCGGGTCTGCCCGGACCCAGCGCAGCGCCAGCTGGTAGGCGGCCTCCTCCTTAGGCACGCATAGCCCGTCGTCGCGCAGGTATCGCAGCAGGCGCGCCAGCGGTAGCCGCTCCAGCTGTTCTGCGCCCAGCTCGCCCACGTGGCGCAGTATGAAGCGCTGCGCGGCGCTCGCCAGCCCGGCGCAACTGAAGGCCTCGGCGAAGTCCTGCATGTCTAGACAGTTGGTCAAGTCAAGCTGCTGCTGCAGGAAGGCGCCGCACGCCTCCTTCACGGCCGGGAACTGCAGCAGGTCGGCGGCGCGCAGCAGCGGCTCGGCGTTGTCGCCACTCACCGCCACGCGGCCGGTGTAGCTGAAGTCGAGCAGCAGCTGCAGCATGTCGGGCGGCACTCCGTGCAGGCGCACCCGCTCGGCGCGGCTCTCGCGCAGCTGCCCAGCGAACATGGCGCGGAAGTAGGGGCTGGCGGCAGCCAGCACCGCGCGGTGCGCGGGGAAGTCGCGCCCGCCTGCTGCCTCCAGGGTCACGTCCAGGAACTTGCGCTCGGCGCGGAGCTGGCTCAGGCCGCGCAGTAGGCTTAGGGCGTGCGCAGGGTCCGAGAAGGGAAGTACGGCCAGGGGCGCCGGCCGCTCCATGGTGTCTGGGATCCGGGACTCTGGGACACCGCGGCCAGGGCCTGCGGGGAGACGCGGCACGCCCGACATCGCGGCTATAAATACGGCGGGCGCCGCGGCCTCCACGGGGCGGGCCCGGGCGGGGCGGGGCACCGCCTACTTAACCCCTCCGAGCTCGGTGCTGCCGCTTTCCCGGCAGTCTGCCCCAGCGCGCGGGCTGGCCAGCACTGTGTCGGGCGTCCACCCCAGGCTCTCCGGGCTGAGTCACCGGCGCCTGCGCCCCCCTCCCTCCCTTCGTCCTTCCGGGGCTTCCTGTTGCTTCCCTCTGAAGCCCAAGAGGGGACCATGGATGACAAAAGCCAGTTCTGAGGACAGCCCCGCAGCGCGCGGGTCCGGGGATTTCCTGGGCCTGCCCACTACCCATCCGGGCCGGCTGCCGAGCAAAACCCAAGGAGGCGAGCGTGGCGCCCGAAACCGAAGCCACCCCTTTTCGCGCCAGGCTTCCCAACTGCGCGGGATCCGGAGCCTCAGAACAGCTTGGTACAAAGGCTTTGTTTTTGTGTTTGAGTTCCACTCCTTTCTAGGGTTGCTTCAGAACCCCATAACGGGACAGATTCAAACGATAGGATTTCTAGAATTCAAAGACCAAAGCACGAAAAAGTATAAAGTTTCTTGGTGACCTTTTTTCCTGGCGTATTTGTAAGTGAATTGGGGCCAGATTCCAGGATCCGGTCTCCACTGTGTCAAACTCAACAACACTGTCATTAACTCCTGTCTACTTAGGAGGCGAGGCAGAACTTTAGTTTCTGAGTCGGAAACGGGCTCTAGAGCTGCCCGCCCAAGGGCAGAGGCCTGCTGCGAGGCACCCTGGCCTTCCCAGCAGCTTTTCTTGATCCATGAGATGGGTACTAGGGTTCGCTGGGTGTCAGCTCAAGGTCAGACGCAGATTGCCTAAAAAACTAGATTAGGCCAATGGCCCGAGACACAGTCCCTTGTGCCATTACGGAATGAAGGAAGGAATCCTCCTCCTTTTAGTTCCAGTAGATAACAATACCACTTTGAACATAACAATGGGGGTGGGGGTAAGAATCCCTCACTTGGAAGCCATTTTTTCTTCAGTTTAAGGTATGCATTGCTTGGTTTTAGAGAAGACCCCTAATTCACCTTCAGCGTTCCTGTTTTGCAGAGGACCCGTCTCCCTCTTCTGCCCCCCGCGGCCGCTGGGCCTTTATAAAGACATTCCTGGTGAAGGTGCCCGCCCACGAGGGGCCCTGGGCAGGCCTTGTACACTGGGACTTGGCTGTCATTCCTTGGTTCTTGGTAGGTCGGCACAGTCTTTGGAGAAGACATTTTGTTTTTATTCCCTCTCTGAAATGAGAACTGTAGTCTTTCTCTTCTACTTGAGAACCTCACGTCATCCTGCCTTGAGAATGCATCTGGTCTAAATTTCAGGGTCAACATGGGGAGCACAGGCCCAAGTAAGAAAACATTCAGGTACCCAGGCCGGCAGCCTGTTGCCCATAGAAGGACTGTTTGCACAGCTATAAACGGCCCAGCAGCATTCCTTGGCCCAGGAGCCTGACCAATAGCTTATTTGCTCAGGCTTTGTGACAGAGTCTTGAGTAGCCAGGAAGTGGGATGTTTGTAGGGAAAAAAAACTATTCTCTCAGGGTCAGCTCATCCACCTTGTGAAAAATCCAGCAATTAAATCTATAGTGTTTCTATTGTTGAAAATTGAGTGGTTTTTTGTATTCCTAACAAAAGGGGGTTAAACAACTGTGTCTCTGTTGCCTGGAAGAATAATGATGTAGATATTTATTGCAACAGAAAGAGTTTAAATTGTGTGTAAACTTAAAAATCAAATTACTCATAGTATGACCCAATTTGTTTGTTATGTATGTTCTTATGCTTAGGAAAAAATTGTGAAATTATCATGTTTTTTAGGTGGTCAAGTTCATTTCGGTTTTTCTTGCATGTGTTTTCTTTCTGTACTCAATGTACAAAACCTATTAAAATAAGTTCAAAATAAAATTTCAGTTCTTGAGAAAAGTATTATTGATATCTCAGACCCAACCAGCAAGCATTTGAAATCATGTGTATATATTAATAGTTAAGCCAATAAAAGAATGTGGTTAGAAAAGAAAGGAATGGATTTAGATTCTATCAGCTGTGTTTGGAATTTTGAATAACCTACTAACCCAGGCATGCTACTTAATTCCTCCTTTTCCTTGTCAGTCTCATGCATACAAAATTAGAATGTGAGAAACTCATTGATCTTAGTATGACAACGTCATTTGATGTAGTCAGCCAACTGTATTAATTAAGATGATTTAAACTCTTCCAAGATCATCCAACACAGTGGTGTGGTAGAAACATTGTTTGGTGAGGATGATGTTAACAAGGCCAAACAGTAGTTGTGGGGCAGATGTTTGTATTTATAGATTAAACTTTAGTCCTGGCCTGGCACCTTGTCTCAGGTCTGTAATCCTAACACTATGGGAGACTGAGGCAGGTGGATCGCCTGAGCTCAGGAGTTCAAGACCAGCCTGACCAAGAGTGAGATACACCCTCCACACACACCCCCACCCTCTCTACTAAAAATAGAAAAACTAGCTTGGGATTGTGGTAGGGTGCCTGTACTCCCAGCTACTTAGGAGGTTGAGATAGCTTGAGCCCAAGAATTTGAGGTTGCTGTGAGTTATGACGCCACAGCACTCAACCCCAGGGCAAATGAGTGAAGAACTCTGTCTCAAAAATATATATATATAAGTTTATTCTTTTTAAGACAGAGCCTCAAGCTGTCACCCTGGATAGAGTGCTGTGGCATCACAGCTCACAGCAACCTCCAATTCCTGAGCTCAAGCGAGTCTCCTGCCTCTGCCTCCCAAGTAGCTGGGACTATAGGCGCCTGCCACAAT
>CAUYON010193633.1:0-22202 GCA_963573935.1 Arctocebus calabarensis | reverse complement strand
GAACTTAGCTCCCATAGCACTAAACTCTGGGGGACAAGAAACATAAAGATAAAGCAAATATAAGCTCAGTTTATTTTTTTAATTTTTATTAAATTATAATGGTGTACATTGGTGCAATCATGGGGCACACTGTGCTGACTTTATATACATTCTGAAATATTTCCATTGAACTATTTAACATAGCCATCATGGCCTTTTAATCACTATATGAAAACATTTATATTCTACATTTAGTAAATTTTTAGCTCAGTTTTTAAATTACACATTAATACATTCATTTAATAGAGAAACGTAAACATTAGAAGTTATTTCTTAAAATATCTAAAATCCAATGTTTTATATTAGACAATAATGAGATAGCCACAATTTTCAGGTCAGTGCACTCGGAAAAAATAACTTTTAGCATAAATAATTTGATTAACACATATAGCACATCGTTTTTTATTTATCGTTTTAGGCATAAGCAATGCAAATTAACAACTGATGTAAACATACACTTATTGGAGATGTTGTAAAAGAAAACAGCCACAAAGAGCAGGAAGAAAAAAGACACTGCAATTCTAAAGAGCAAATTTCACATTTGATCTTATCCAAAAGGCTGAGAAGCGATCTAAAGAGTAAATTTTATTTATTTATTTATTTTTTTTTTTTTTTTGAGACAGAGCCTCAAGCTTCATCCTGGATGGAGTGCTCTGGCATCACAGCTCACAGCAACCTCCAATCCTGGGCTCAAAGCGAGTCTCTTGCCTCTGCCTCCCAAGTAGCTGGGACTAACTTGTTTTACTTGTTTTTATTTACACTATTTTTATTAAATCGTAATTGTGTACATTGGTGCAATCATGGGGCACAATGTGCTGACTTCATATACAATCTGAAATATTTTCATTGAACTATTTAACATAGCCTTCATGACCTTTTAATCACTATATGAAGACATTTATATTCTACATTCAGTAATTTTCTTACCCTTCTAAGATGCACTGTATAAAGAGTAAATTTTAAAGAATTACATTGCATTTACAAAGAGAATTGGGTGAGAAAATACATGACAAAAATATTTTTATGAGATCCGGAACTCTGTGGATATGCCTTTACTTTCCTCTGAATGCTTAATGTTGAATGTTTGCAAATTAATGTTTCCTATCACAGTGCTAAGGGAGGGGCCATGTTTCCTTCTTTTCTGTATCCTGAAATTTATCAGAATGTTTAAAACTCATTCTAAAAACAGTTGCACATTTGATTAAAAGATAGGTGAATGAACAAGTCCTTCATCAGTTCTATGAAGAATCAACTGTCAATATTATATCCTATTATTCAAAAACTAATTAAAGAGTAATTTTTGGTTTTTAATCCAAGACAACAAACTCTATTATTGGGAATGATCTAGAAAACCTGCTAGGCAAATTCTAAAAGAGCTGAAACACTTAAGCAATAAATTTTAAGTAATGGAAATGAATAATTCCTTGTTAAGAATTACATAGTTGATGTTTTCATTATTTAATCTATTGATTATGAAAATAATAAAAAATTATTGAATACTTTGTTTTAATTCATAAAAAAATTACTCTGTAATTAGTCCATTTCTGCCCCAGTTCTTTGATTTTATATTGCATAGACATGTTAATTTCTTAAAGACTAAATAAATATTACAATGAATTATTAATGCTATCATTAATTTCAGTGAAAATTGTTATACAATTAATAGTCTTCCTGTTAAAGAAGAAACAGTGGCTACAACAAATTGTAGACTTACAAATATAAAATGGTAGCTTGCTAAAATGAGCCTTTTACTTTAATATTTTTTTGTTCACAAATCTGAAATAAAGTAATTATTTGGTTTGAAAGTTAAGAGCAATCATTTTACTGTTAAAAGGGAAATGTTATTGTCTTTCCTGAGTACTTCAAATGTTCTCAGATTCAATAAGCAGTACCAAACTAAAGAGTTACATAGAATTTCCAAAAGCTTCACACAAACTTCATTACTGACCATGGTTATAAAATTCCAAAGTGGTCCTGAGTTATGCAATAGTGTGTAAATATGTGTATGTATGTGGGATTATCTATCCATCTACTCTATCAACTGTCTAGTCATGTTTTTTATATTAATAATAGATATAACTATGTACTGCTTTTCCTCACCTAAGGAAGAATACAGAAAACTCTGCAACTTAATACTCATATGGAATACTAATTTGTGAATATTTTCTTGTTGCCATTTTTCCTCAGAGAGTTTATAAATAAAAAATAAATGTTTATATACTAAGAACACTTTACAACTTGTTAAATTTTATACTAGTTATTTCTAAATTATTTTATACAAGTTTCTAAAGCAATATTTATGTATAAATATACATACATGTACAAAAGGGATACATTATCACCAGTACTAAAATAAGAAACAATAAAAGAAATTCCCTAGATCCAGAAATGTTCTCATACCTTTAATTGTGAATTCAAAATCGTATTTTCCAGGATCTGTTGTTGATTTTTTTTTTTAATCTTAGTTAGGATGTTTGTTTGAAGTTAAATTAAATAAAGAAACAAAATGCATAGTGTCATTAAAAATAGATGCATTGATATTAAATTTTGCAATCTATATCTCTAGGGGAATATTATTTCTAATTATTACAAGATGTTTGAATCACTAAACATAGTAGATAGTGTACTTGAATTTAAAAACAATCTATGGTTTCACAATTTGAAATATTGAGAGACCTTAAATATTGAAAGACTCTCTTTAAATCAATTAGAATTGTTTTAATGTTTGTTCTGGTATCAGTGCCATCTTTTCTTTTTTTTTGACACAGTCTCATTCTGTTGCCCTTGCTAGCTAGGCTGCTGTCGTATTGGATTAGCTCATAGGAGTCTCAAACTCCTGGATTCAAGTGATCCTCCTGCCTCAGCCTCCTGCGTAGCTAGGATGATAGGCACCTACCACAATGCCCTTCTAGTAGTCTCTCGTTTTCAAGATATAACTGCCATTCTTCATAGTAGCCATTCTTACAATTTCTAGCCATAAAAGAAGGCAGCCCACATACTGTCAAACTATATGGTCTACAATATTTTGAACTTGTTTTTTGGTCTTCTTTACTACTTTTCATGTTGATTAAATTTTCAATAATTTTTATACTATAGTATTCTGGCAACATAGCACTGACCCACAATCGGACTCATACAGCATAATTGTTTCCAGAAGAGTAAAGACATGGTTTTATTCCCCGTTTTGACTTTTCCTTTCTTTTATTACAATGACTATAGTGGAGTGAGTTCAGTGTCATTCATTATTATTTTTAACAAAATTGTAAAAGGGAGAAAAAATAAGAAAGTGATGAAGAATGGATAAGACAATTATGAATATATAAATGTAAGGTATTTTCTTTCTGCTTTAAAATATTGCATATTTAATTTAATGTGTGGTGTTCCTGAGAGTCAATTGAACATTTAGATCACAAAAATGCCCTGGCTCCAATATTATCCACAATTTTCAGAGAAGGATGCATTTGTACATTTTTCATGCACTACTAAAATTATGCACTATTACTTCTCATTTATTAAAGTTCCCAATACACTAATGATTTATATACAGAAATCTCCAATATGAAGGCTTCACATTTGAATAATCAGAACTACGCAACTATGACCTTCTTATGAATCTTTGAACAAAAAATGGGTATTAGACATAAAATTGTCATATGTTTCAAATTTATTCAAAGTAGACTTTGATTGTTCAAACACAGGTCAGAAACCAGTGATTGAGAAAGTTTTTTTTTTTTTTTTCTCCTTAAAGGCCCATAGTAGAAATACTGTGGGCTGGGGCCTATGGTCATGGTCATGGTCATGGTCCTAGCTATTCATTCCATCCACTGTAATGTGAAAGTCACTGTACACGAATGTTAACAAGGAGGTGTAAATGTGTCCCAGTAATACTTTATTTTTTTTTTAAGTTTCTACTGTAGTTTCAGACCCCTGAAATAGATAATTTTTCAGTATTGTTGAATAAATATAGATGTGATTAATAATCTTATAAATTTCTGTCTGAAAGGTAAAAGAAGTTTTTAAAAGTTAAGTGAAAGGATGTGAGTTAAATTAAAACATGAATCTGATCCGCAGTCAGAAGCATCAGAGGGCACACAAACAAACCAAGAAAGTGTGGGATCATGTACCTTTAAGTTAACAAATATTATTTTAGATGAAAGATTCCACTTCTAAATCTGTGATTTATTAAGACAATATATCTTATTTACCAAATACTTGTTTGTTATGAATTCAGAAAGTAAAAAAACAAGGGATCAAGGAAATAACCCCAAGCTCAAAACATTCATTTCCCACATGCAATTGGTTTTATACAAATTCGGAGAGGAGATTGTTTCGATGAATATTTCTTTCTGTCATTGCTGGGAGCAAAGTTTTACATACATGTCCTAGATCAAACTTGTTAAACATATTAAACCATTTATACCCTAACTGAGTTCTTGTCTGCATGTCCTATCAATAATCGATAGGATAGTTGGAAATTTCTCACTTTGATTTTAGAAATGTTTATTTTTCTTTTTAGTTCTATACATTTTTCCTTTATACATTCTTTTGTTTATGCAAAAATTATATTTTATTGGTTAAAACATGAGATCAGTGATATATTCTGAATAAAACAGTTGTGAATTATGTTAGCATGTAAATAGGAATTCCAGTCAAGAACACACTGTACTAATAGTTTTAATTCACCTCTCTCCTCTGTTGATATCTACACTGATATAACAGTTCTCCCATCAGTTTCAAAAGTAAGACTAATTTTTCATTGCTCTTTCCTGCAAAACAGTTATTGTCATTGAATAGAGAAAGTGACCCTGCGTTATTTTCACCACGTAATCAATCTCTACTAACCTATTACTTTCTTCCCTTAAAAATCCAGGTGTCCAAATTGTGTGGGCTGCTGTATTTCTCTGAGTTTGTAGAACATTTATTTCGTATAATCTACTATGTCCTTTTTTCAGGATAAACACGTGTTGAATGCTGTAAGCATGAGCAATGTCTTGTGTAAATCTTCTAGTGCTCTACAGAACTGTTCTTGGGTATTAGCTTCAGCATATGCATTTTGTTTCATCAAATATGTACATTTTCATATCCAGTGAAAGTTAAGGGCTTGGGTATTAGCTTCAGCATATGCATTTTGTTTGGTTCCATCATATATGTACATTTTCATATCCAGTGAAAGTAAAGGGCTGGATAAACACTCTGCCACATACATTTATTTAATTACTCTTTAGTCTGGATTCTTTAACATTGATTAGTACTAGAAATTCATGATGAAGAGATTGTCATACTCACTGAGTTGATAAGGAATCTCTCAGCAATGAGTTCTCTGAGACTGTGAAAGGTGTGAATTGGAACTAAAAACCTTACCACACACATACTGCTTTTTATGATTTCTCTTTAATATGGATTTGGTGATGATGTGCAAGGTATGAATTTTGACAGAATATCTTTTACACTCATTACATTTACTTCTCTATGTATGGATAATGCAATATCACACAAGGTGTGATTTCTCCATTCATCACACTACACATGTAAGTTTTCTGTCTGGTTTGAATTCTCTGATGTTATGCAAAATTTGAATTGTATTTGAAGGCCTTACCACATTCATTACATTTATAAGGATTATCCCCAGTATGAATATTCTGATTTTTGCAATGTTTGGATTGTATTTGGGAACCTTTCTGTGTTCCTTACATTTGTAAGAATTTTCTCCAGTATGAATTCTCTGATCCACTGTGAGGAACAACTTCTGCCTGAAACTCTGTCACAGGGATCTGTAAGGTTTTCTCCAGTATGAATCCCTCCATGCCATGCAAGGCCTGGCCACACTCTTCACATTTAGATTACTTCTCTCCAGTATGGCTTACTTGGTGGCTGGTAAGCCTTGAAGACAAACTAAAGGCTTTTCTACCTACACTCATTACATCTATAAGGTTTTTCCATTATGTGTGTTTTCTGTTCTTGGATGAGTAATGGAGAATCAGCAAAATTATTCCTGTATTTATTAAAATTGAGGGCTTTGACAGTAAAAAGTATGTGTTGAAGTAGAGAAGATGAGCAAACACATCTGAAATTCCTTTAAACTTGATTACATTCATAGTTTCCATTCAAATTGAAACAGTGACATGCTGAGCAGATGTAAGTGACAGCTTAATCCAGGTAGATTGACAGTAGGCGGCTTCCTGCATTGCTCTCTGTGGAGAGGCTCCTCCCTGAGTAAGAACCATTCCTGACTTCTGTTCCTTCCTCTTTCTCCTCTTCTCGGCTTCTTCTCATTCCTGATGAGTCTTTAGAAGTCAGTCACCCTGCAGAGTCACCTTCTCTCCATGTGGTCAGTGTCCCGACTGTGTATATTCAGAAACTAGGTTATTGGATGCACACAAATTTAGAATTGTTGTGTTTTCTTGACTGATTGTCTCTTTCATAAGTACAAAAATGTCACTTTTAACATTTGCTAGTGCATCTTACCTTAACACGTAAACGTCTGATGCACGACAGAGCAGCTTTCTTTGGTTAGTGTTTTCAAGATGAATCTTTTCTTTATCCCTCTGTTTTTGATCATGTTTTATCATCGTATTAAAGTCCTAATTATTCTAGGTAGGTTTTTCTTAATATTTTCTGACAAAATATATCTTTTTATTAAAAGATTATATATGAGCATATACATATATAGACATGAAAAACAAAATTTCATGTGAGCTAAACTAAAACTTGTAATTAAAAAAATTATTTTAACTCATAGTACTCCAGGATCTAAGGTCAGGGGCTGACGTGAAGTAGAATCAGCTAATTATTGAACAGATTGCTAAAATTACATTATGAACTAAAAATTTCTCCTATTTCCTCCTTCATTTCACTAAATGTCACTGGTTCCCTTGGCAGGAAATTTGAGGTCGCCTTCATTTCTTATTTTTTTCTAAATAACATCTACTTAGGTGACACTTTACTAAACTCTATAAACTTAATTTGAAAATGCTTCTCGTAGTTATTAATTCATTTTTTATATTGATGACTCCTTATGTAGACCAATTCAAGTCTATTTTAATATGTCCTTTACTTTCTTAATACTTTTCTCAGCTTGGATACAACCTTTATCAGTGTCTGATTAAATTTAGCATAGCTGATATACACAAAGTGTCATAAGTAAACAGCTCTCAGTTGCCCTTCAGAGGACTGGACCAACCTTCTCTCTTTCCATATATCTCATCCATCTAGGTGGGCCATTTCAAAAGTTTTGAGGTTCACAAAAATCGAGAAATGTAACGTCCATTTGGATGGAAACAAATGAAGCCTTCCTAGCAACACCAATAAGCTGAGCAAGTTGTAAGTTGCACAGGTGAATCAAAAAGGACACCGCTGGCTGTGTTTCTTGGACACAAAATAATGGACCATAACACAGTCTGTCTCAAAAATCTCACCGTGACCAACATATACATGACACCACAGCAAAGTGACTTCCTCTGTTCCCCATTTTCTGCTTTTCATATTTGAACTTTTAATGATGTTATTCTTTCTTTTGGAACATACTTTGTTTCTTATCACTTATGGGTTTTGAAATACCTTACATCCCTAAAGCACCTGGAGCTGCTTCGGACGCTCACAAACCATGGAGGTGCATCTTGCTGGGACAGACCCTCCAGCACGCTGCTGTGTCTCACGAATGACACTAATCATATACAAGGCACAAGGTACTTACCTGGCAAAGTTAAAAATGCAAATGCATTTTCTCCCTCATCCTTATTAAATTTTAAGTTTTGAGAGCAAGAATTCAGTCTTGTTCATCTTTTTAAATAGCACACACCACACAGATACACACGCACAATGCTCTACGTGCTGTTTGGTTGCTTAAAAAAAACATGTAGATAATCCATAGTACTCTTTTTGTTTTATTTCTTTTCTTCAGTCAGATTTATTCAAGCTGAGAAGAAATATGAAGGTAAAATTAAACCAATAAATTTCTGCTCTGCTTGTGGCAACAGAAGAATTTTTATCTATTTTAATTTATATCTAAAACAAAAAGGTATATTCTTTTTTATTTGTTGTATATTCTATTTTATTTTTGAGATTCAATCTCACTTTGTTGTCTTCAGCTGTCCTTGGTGGCTCACAGCAACCTCAAACTTCTGTGCTCAAGTGATCCTCTTGCCTCAGCCTCCTGAGCAGCTGGGCTAGAGGCCTGTGCCACAATGCTCACCTAGCTTTTCTCTGTTTAGTAGAGGTGGTGTCTCACTCTTGCTCAGGCTGTTCTTGAACTCCTGAGCTCAAGTGATCCACCTGTGTCGGCCTCCCAGAATGCTACAATTATAAGTATGAGCCACCCCACCCAGCCTATTTTGTTGTGTATTTTAAAACTTACTTAAATGATCCTGAATTTGGTATATGTACACTTAAAAACGTGAAGAAATTTTATTTTTTAATTTAATTTGTATTAAATCATAACTTTATACATTTATGGGGTACAGCGTGATGATTTGATATGCAATGTAGAATGCTTAAATCAAACTGATTAACATAACCATCCCCTCACTTAATTATTTTTTGTGATAAGCCATTTATAATTTACTCTTAGTTGTTTTGAAATGTACCCTTGCATTAGGCGAGGTCCCACCAAATGCCCTTCCTCCTCTTTCCAGTCACTAATTCTTGTATTTTGAAGTTAAATATATTAGCTACTAACCAGTGCTTTCCCCGGCATATCTGTCAGGTTAATCTCCTTAAATAGCCATTTACATCATGAAATAAAATGCAAGGTACTATTTTGTACCAAAGCCCATTTGAATTAATTGGCTTAAAAAATGATTCCATATATACCATCTTTTATTTCTTAGATTTAAAAATGTATAAAAACATTCATAGGGAAAATTTATCAAAAATCGTGGAAAAAATAAGGGTACTAGATGAGAAAATAATATTATAAGTCAATACTTTCGATGAACATGGATGGAAAAATTCTCGACAAACATGAGCATGACTTGATTGGGAAAATGCGAGGCCAAGAAGGGAGCAAAGGAATTCTGCAGAGGGTGACATAGCAGTAATTAAGCCAAGAAATTCACCGGGAATTGGATTTTTGAGGGAGCTTGATTATAGGTACTAGTATACGTGACTGGATAAGCAATACATTGTTGACTTAGGGTCTATTCTAGATGTGCAGGGATTTATCTCACTACCAAGAAACTCAGGGGATGAGATGCACTCACCACTAGATTCAGCCTGAAGTGTCCACTTCACTGTCCACTTTTGGAGGCTGAGTTGGAAGGATCACTTAAGTGGGCTTAAGCCCAGGAGTTTGAGGTTGCAATTAGCTATGATGACACTACTGCACTCTAGCCTGGGCAACAGAGTGAGATCCTGACTCCATAAATAAATAAATAGCCATGATACCCTCTGGAAAATGATTGGATAATAATTGCAGTACATTGCACAATATTGGCAGTGGGCCTTCCATTGAGACAACATGGAAACTTCTCCGCTAAGTTAGTTCTGTGTCTGCAAATTGGATCAAATTTGATAATTGACTACATTCTGCTGACTGCTAACTGCTTACCTTTCACTAGGACAACCAACATGACCTTTGGTTCCTCCTTCTAGACTTTTTCTGGTTGTGAAGGACAGATGGTGCCCTCATTGACTATGCACCTATTTTCTCCTACATGTGCACTATTTATGGACCATCTCCAAACAACTGCTGGTCAACAGATTTTATGTTCACATGGTAATTTTGGTATCTTGATTTCTTGTAGTTAAGCACGAACATCTGACTTCTGCTACTTCTTGCCCATCATCATCATGGGTATGAAGGAGCAAGCTCTGTGATGGCAAGCAGGGCCCCCAAGGAACCATCTGTGTGATGCTGGTTCTCCTCTTAACCCCATATATCTCATGGCCTTGAAAAATTAGATTTCCTGAGAATTTCCACTTTGCTGGATATTAGCCATAAACTACCAGAGTCTTTGTAGTGTGAATGTATCCCATTCCTGGGTTCCTTGGTAGTGAGATAAATCTAGAATGGACCCTAAGTCAACAATATATTGCTTATCAAGCCCCATATACTAGTACCTGTAATCAAGCTCCCTGAAAAAAATCCAATTCCACGGCTATTTCTTGGCTTATGTTACTGGTATGTCATCTTATGTATATATAGTCCCTTTGCTCTCGTCTTGGCCTAGCACTTTTCCAGCCCAATCATGCTCACATTTAACCTCTGTCATTGGCTCAGTAGCCTGTAGACAAGCCAATAGGAGCTCTCAAGAGGAGCATTTCTTATCTTTGCAGAGAACGAGGCTCTTCAATATATTTCAGCAAAGTAGCCAGCTCTTCCAAAGGACAAATGGGGAAAAAAATGTACTACTCTGAGAGCTGGAGAAAGAAATTCTGAAGGGATGATACCTTGAGAAGAGTCAGTCGATTCAGAAGTCGTCATTCCACATTTCAGGGACCAAATTTAGCCTGGTACACGTGCTTTAGCTGGGAATTTAAATACGTCTGAAACTCTAATTCTATTAGATCTTTGGTTGGATCCTTCCCTGTGTCCTCTCTTCCACAGCAGTATAAGGGACTCTGTCAGGGACAATACCTCCAGCTGTCACATTCAGTCCTTACGTCCTGAATTTCACATTATCTTTTCTTAGAGGAGCAATTCAAATTAACAGAATAAGCTCTGATTCCTGCCTTAATATTTTGAAATGCCTAAATCATTAAAATATAAAGACATTTCTCTTCACAGTGATAGTTTGCTCATGTGCCAGGAAACACGTCTTCTGCCTTCCTCAGGCTGGTGTCCTTTCTTGCCAGCCAGTCAATGACCTGTTCCCAGACCTCGTCTTACTGCCTGCTTTCTGGCACTCATTGCATTCATTGCATTTGGGTCCTCTGAGAAGCAGGTATCAGACAGGTTGGACATGTAAATGATTTATTGGGGGAAAAATAACTAAAGAAAAATGAGAAGTCATAAAAGGCTGGGAGAGTGCTCACAATTTGATGCAGGTTTGACCCCTATGGAGGAGTGGGAGAAGGAAGGTAAATTGTTTAGGAGAGTTTTACCTATAATGCAATTCTAAGAAAGTGTCAGCAAGGCAGATGAGTTCTTGAGCCAAAGTTGCACATCACAGGGGTGCTTGTCTCCCAAGAACTGTCCTGTCATGCTCAGGCACTGGATGGAAGCGATCTGTGGGAAGTGTGGCTTTGAGGTAAATGCAGGGTTGATTTGTAAACACAGGAGCTGGGACCGTTTGTTGATTTCACCTCCCAATGTCAGAGGTTTGGGAGGACCATATTCTCCACGGGTAGAGTCCAAAATGCTTTTCTCTCCTTTTGGAATGAAGATAAATGCATTTAAAGCCACATGTTAAAAATGGCAGAACCTCTGTCAACGTAAGTTCCTAAATAAGTTCACAGAGGCTGACACCAGCCATTACCATTATGTGAAAAAGAGACAAATTCTTGTTATGTTTGGACAACTGTACATTTTAGAATTTATTTCTGAGAGAAACTAACTCATTTTTATTTGGATGGTACCTCGGCTTGGTCCACATTCTGTTTCGTATTTACATTTCCCTTTCCTCTCTGAGCTTTTGCTGACATCCCAACAGCTCTGAGCCACAGTTTTCATCCCCAGTGATGCCCACATGGCAATCTCTACGTGAGTGTTTGAATTTTATGGGCATTGATCATTCCTTACTTAGAGATGTCTCCTGCCCCAGAAAAATTCATATATTTCAGAGGGAAGTAATTTAAACTTCATAGTCAAATTATGCCCTCAGTTTTATGGTCTGTTACCTGAGTACTTAATTAGATTTTCTCCCCTACCTTGCTTGCATATCTACTATTTGTATACTTCTGAATACTATGTATTTTCCTACTTCTTGAAGCCTTTCGGGTTAATGAGATCATCAGATTCCCTAACTTTTGCCTGTTATCTATTGTTCCTCTTCTTTGCCTAAGTCAGGGGTAAATATCTCCTTGGATTCTTTACTTCAGGTCTTCTCTGAAATACTGTTTTAATTTCATATTTGAAAATCCTTGAATCGTCTATTTCTCTATACTCTTTTTTTGTACAATGCCTTGGTTCTAGAGTATCTTCCTTATATTTGGTCTACAATTTTAATAGGGAGACTTATATTGTCATGTGTCCTTAAATATATTTCTATATCTGTTTCCATAACCTTTTACTCAATAATAACTTGATATTAACCAAGCGAGCTTTCTCTTTGGAAAATCCCCATTATCTTTTTCTCCTAATTTCAGGATTATCTGTGTTTTAAAAAGCATTCCAAACAGATAACTTTCTGTTTTCTGCTTTCTTCCATTTCTGGGCTATTATTTTGTGTCTCTTTTATTTAAGTGCTCATATATTATTATGTTTAAATATTTTTGCTCCACACCTCTAATAAGATATTTTTATTTCATTAAATTTTGTGGGAGGTAAAACTATTCTTGCAATAGTTCTTTCTAGTATGAAAGATTTGGAATACAAATATGAGAAATATGTATAATTTTTTAAATCCTTTTTTAATTCTATAGAATGTGACACTAATATTCTAAAATGTATTTTTCAAAACTCTCAACTTGGACTTTTATTTTTATTTTATTTTAACATTATGCAGGGTACAGCCAATTACGCTGTATAAAGTGTTCCTTATTAATATTGTGTAACCATCTGTATCAAACTGGAGACTTTTAATTAGTCATTCAAACTCCTGTGATTCTTATTAATTCTTTCATGATGCTAAAGTAATGGATAGAATATATCCATTGGGGTAAGGGTTCCCTATTCAATAAATGATGCTAAATCCACATAGAAAAGAATGAATCAGAACTCCTATCTATTGCCATATACAGAAAATAATTCAAGATTGACTAAAGAATTAAATGTAAGACATAAAACCATCAAAATTCTAGAAGAAAATATAGGAAAAATTCTTCTAGACCTTGGGACATTGGCCTGGGAAAATAATTTCTTACCAAAACTCCAAAAGGCAAATACAGAAACAACAAAAATAACTAAATGGGATTTAATTAATTACACACACACACACACACACACACACACACACCCATGGAGTACTCAGCCCCCAAAAGGAATGAAATACTGTCATTCACAGTAACTTGGCTGGAAACGCAGAACATTATCCTAAGTGAAGTATTTCAGGAATGGGAAAACAAACACCACGGGTTCTCATTAAGTGGGAACTAAATGATAGGTACACAAAGGCGCAAAGAGATAAATAAGGAAGCCAAGGAGAGGAGTGGATGGGAGTGTGGGTGAGGGATAAAAACTTACCATCAGATACAATCAAAACTATTCTGGTGATAGACACAACAACAGCCTTGACTTAAGCATTGTATAAGATATCCATGTCACACACATGACTTCCCTGTTAATGTTTTGAAACTAAAAAAAAAAAGCAACGGATAATGAACAACTTTAAGCAGTCTGCAGAGTTCAAAAAAATAATATTTCCCTATTGCATCTTACAAAACTTTAGGTTATTACAAATCTATGGAATATCATATGCACAATAGAATCAACCAAAGATCAAAACCACTAGAAAAAAATAATTAAATCTGAAATGAATACATGCACACCTTTCTTTCTTTTCATTCCTCCCTAGTCTACATAGCAAGTGTAACAACTGTTTACATAGCATTTACATTGTATTAGGTAGGATGAGTAATCTAGAGATGATTTAGTTCACGGAAGAGTGTGTGTTTGTCATATGCAAATATTATGCCACTTTGTGAAACCTCCTGAACATCCCCCAGGGTATCTGGGAATCACTCTTCCATGGACACCAAGGCAGGACTGTACGTTTTCTCCTCTTGTCTTAGTAAAGGCCAAGCCACATGAAACAAGCCAATATCTAATTTTCAGAGTTTAATAAAAATCAACATCTGTTTATTCTATCTGAATATGTTAACCTGTTTGCAAGTGCTTAATACTAGTTGCAAAATATTGTCATACACCGTTCAGTAGCAAGAACTCCGCACTGCAGTTTGCCTGCTCTGGGAGAGAACCTCAATGTCTTTATTCACAAATGGGAATAATAAATTGACAGTCTTAAATAGCTTTGGAAATAAAACCAGATATCACATGTAAATATTCAGCACTGTATAGGACCAGTGGTCGGACTACCAATATGAGTAAGCAGTAGCTGTTAAGATGGTGAGAAAAAGGAGAAGAAAAAGAATATGGACACGGGCAAAAGGAATAAGGGGGAAAGGGAAGAGGCGAAAGAAGTTAAGAGAAAAGAAATAAGAAACTTCTCCACAGACCTGAATATTCACTCTTGTGTAATCCTTACATCAATCATGTAAAATCTGTATTAAAGTGTTTTCAATACATGCAGAAATAATTGGTACTCAGTGGTTATTAAACATTTTAGAGGATTTTAAAAAATTGATGTCCATTTCTAACAGTGGGGACTTTTGATATTGCACTTCTAGTTACCGTTTTCTTTTTCTTTTTAATGTTTTATTTGTCATGGTTCTGTTGTGTCACTCCCTGCTCGGTAGTCTTGGGCAGATCATTTAGGTTCTTTATAAAGGGATAATTAACTTTGTGCTATTTATCTTAGGAGGTAGAAATTCTTCAAGAGGTTTGTTTTTCTTTCATTTAAACTTTCAACGTTCAATTAAACTTTCTATAAATTAACTTTCTTAACCCAATTAAGCGTTTAGTAATTTCAACCAGCAAATGTAGGTTGTTAAAGCAAATACAGTTCACATGGTTTTAGCTCCTCTGTCTCTTGTCTTTTTTTCTTCGCTCTTTGTGCGTCTCTCTCTTTCTCCGTTTTACTCTCTGCCTGCCTTACCCTAGCTTTACTTTCTCAGATACATACTCTCACAAACATGACTTTTTTTTTTCAGCTTTAGTATTTGGACTACCAGTCTGTGAGTATGTTACGTATGTGTTTATAATTATTTGTGAATCAGTATAGCTGAGTGTAGAATTAAGCATTTATTTTGTAATCTATTGTACTTAAATGTCATAGTAGCAAAATATTTCTTAAGGCCTTTGTTTTTCTTGTTGTGTGTGTTCAGTAAATAATTGAATAAGAGCCATTTTTAATTTATTTCTGCTTAAAATACAAATGTCATCATTATAAATCATTATTGGAAATAAAATAGAAGAAAAGCTAACACTAAGACTAGGCTCAAGAAAAAAAATTCAACTCACTTTCCAAATGCCGTTCATCATATACTATAAGATACTGAAACTTTCTATTCCTGTCACGTCCAGTTGCAGGATTTACAGAAGTGGACCTTGTTCCAGTTAGATGAAGTAAGATTATACTGAAAGCTGCTGATCTGTTCAGAAGAATTGTTACAATTCTTGAGAGAAATAGGTTAGAGTAATAGAATTTTAGCAGGAACGAATCTGCTGCTAGCTGGGAAAATTTGTTATAGCCACAGAGACTTGAGATGCCAAACTTGCAATTTTGACCATGGTCTATGAAATTAGGATGTAGAAGAAGAAAAATACATTGAAAGAAAGTTTTATTTTTTTTAACAGAAATTTAAACCTCTGTAAATTGCACCTTCTCATTTTTTCTCTAGATAGTTTCAGAAAACAGTTATTACTAACTGTGGCAATGGACTTCACTTGCATGTCACTTCACAGTAATTTCACAGTAATACTTCGCTGTTTCCTGGCTCATTCAAACAATGAAAGGAAAACAGGCATTTTAGGCTATTCTGTTTGGTAAAACTTTATCTTGAGGGACTAAATTTAAAAACAGATGTTTGTTTGCAAACACTATGTTTATTAGGTATTGATCTGAAACAACTATTTAGGATTAATTACTAGCCACAAAGTCTCTCTGTTTCACCTACCATTTAAGAACTTATTTCTTAACTAAACCATTAAAGTTTTGAGGAAATACATTCCGCTGAAATTGCTGTAGGCAAGAACAAGATGACAACCAATAGAAGTGTTTGCCTCTAAATGTGGAAGTGTGTCATTTACATCTCAAAACTAATGAAAACATTATGAGAAATAATGAGAAATTGAAGTTCATGTCCACAGTTTCATATTAAAAACTAGAAGTTCTTTTTCATATTTATAACAGTGGGAAAAATGAAATCACATGATTTTGTGAACAAGTGAAATTAACTTTATCTAATCATGTTGCTAAATTCTGTCTTTGCTACTGAGTTACTAACGATGTCAATTTAGCAAAATGAAATCAACCAAAGCAATTAGTATTTTTTTTTAATTGAAGGTTGTTAAACTAACAAAAGATTGCTGAGGTTCCACAGTTGATTACAAGGCTTAGTGATAGAGGGAACGTGTCTCCTCGCTCCCAGCGTCTCTCCTTCCTTCCTGGCACCTGCCCACCTTCCCCTGGCACCTGCCCACCTTCCCCCCCTACCCACCCCCCCCCACCCCCCCCCGTGAGCCCATTGCCAACTGATTGTTTCTCTATGCCTGAAATAGAACACCTTGGCACAATTGCTTTGAGTTAATCCCAAATACATAATCCAGCAATACTGCATGTCAGAAATTTTCCTACTTTACCTTATTTACTTTTCCTGAGTTACTGGCTAAATGATATTCAGAACTAGTTACCAGTTATAGCTAAAAATCCCAATATATGTTTTTTAACAAGAACATAGCTACAATAGACATGTGGTATGAGCTTTAGAGGAAACATACATGTTCAGTAGGACATACCTGGACTGAAGAACTCATTCCAAATCTGGAAAACGACAGTGGTAGTAAAAAAAGAAAAGAAAAGAAAAGAAATATTCTTAGGCCATGAAGGGGTAACAGGGTATCCCTGAAACAATAAGCTTTGGACAAAAACATATTCCTTTATTTCTTATCCTAAAAATAATACTTTTCCGTGTAATAATTACTTCTTTATAAAAATGAGAAAATTACTTATTATCTCTTTTGTGGTTTGTTAGCATGTAGTTTAATTATCTCTGTGAGCCTCACTATCACAGGATTTACTGTATAATCAATATTTAAGAAATGTTAGTTTCCCAGTCAAAGGATGCGAATCCTCCTCCAGGTTTGTGAAGGCTCAGCAAACTCAATGAGTAATGCGACCACAGTTTTCTTGCTGTGCTTTTTGCCTATCTCATTTTTCAAAATGTGTTACCACTAACAACATTCTTCCCATGTACTGTACAGGTAATTTCTTTTCCCCACCCCTATTTGCAATGTAGCAATAGGATCCCATGAATTTTATTCTGCACAAGACACTTTTAGTGTGTTACCTAGAACTTCTGCCTTAATTTAAAGCACAAAAATGGTTATAATTATACACAGAAATATAAATACAATCCTTTTGCTTCCTGTTCTGGCATAAATTTCTAAACAATACTAAGCAAAAAGAAAGGGATTTTTTTTTTTTTTTTTATCTCCACAGCCTGTGGAAGAGAATCTGAGGCACGGAACAGACTTGCTGAATGTCAGAAGAGGGTTTTCAATAGGGACGTTTGGCTTTGCCTTAACACCCGTTTCCTCAAGCCCCACACCCAGCATGAGCTGAGGGGCAGGTTCCCGCTTCTCACTTCAGACACAAAGAGCAAGCCATCAAGGTGATCAAGAGGAGAGCTCGATATACGTCCCCTGGGACTCACTGAAGGGCCAGAAACTGAGGCCACACAGATTGGAGAGAAGAATGAATCCTGCATCATAAGTTAGCACACACTCCAAGTACGTATTGCAGAAAAAATAGTGTATGTACTCCACATAGGTTCACTCATGAAAGATAACTATGTAAGTGTTATCTTTGGTTTTATCAAAGGAAATCACTTAAATGGACAAAAATACTTTAGGCCATAGAAGTAGTCAGATTTTCAGACACCAAAGGATGAGCAAGGAGTTGCAAATGACCAAAGAAACGATTTGTTTGCCTAAATTCCTTTCAAATCTAGGAACTACGAATCCTATACCACCACAGCAGAGGGACTTCGCTGTAGAAACGACCTTGAACAAGGCATCTGGCCAGGGAGGTCAGTACTTCCTGTTTCTTTCTTGCTTCCATTCCTTTTTCTGTATCAACTTTGGAAAATTCAAACCCTAAATTTACAAAATTGGAGAATGAGCAGTAGATATCAAATGAGACAACAGAAAGGACATCAACTCCATCTCTTCCTTTTTAACCGATGATATAGGTTGATGTTCCATTCTTCTCTTTATGTAGGCATTGTAGCTGGAGCACAACCCTGAGCACAGAGAAATATTTGTCTTTAAGTCACGATTATCTTATGATCTGTTTTCTTCCTATACTTGAATTGAATGAAAATCTATACATAAGTGGATGTAATGGTGTGATGTTCATTATCCACTGACTTTTTTTTTTCTCTTGTTTTTATTGATAGGATCTTGCTCTCTTGACTGGGCTGGAGTGGCAGTGATGCAATCCTAGCTTTTGGTAGGCTGGAACTTCTGGGCCCAAACAATCCTTCTGTTTCAGCCTTCCTAATAGCTAGGACCACTAGCTAGTAGGTGAAAGTAGCACAAAAATAGTGCATTACCATGCCTGGATAATGATTTTATTTATTTATTTATTTATTTATTTATTTATTTATTTATTTATTTATTTATTGAGACAGAGTCTCACTATGTTGCCTTTAGTAGAGTGTCGTGGCATCACAGCTCACAGCAACCTCAAACTCTTGGGCTTCAGTGATTCTTTTGTCTCTGCCTCACAAGCAGAGACAGATTCTTGCTTTGTTGCACAGGCTGGTCTTAAACTTCTGGCCTTTTGCTATTTTCTCACCTTGGCTTCCCAAATTGCTGATATTATAGGCATGAGACCCCCATGCCCAGCCCTCTTGACAAATTTTTAAGTGCACAAGGTAGTGTTGTTAACTATAGGACGAAACTTCAAATATAAACACCAAATTACTTTTAAGAAATTATTTTTTAAATAATGCTTTTGAAATCTATGTTTTCTGACTACTTACTACTAGAAGTAGTTCAAAACAAAGAGATTTGACCGACCATATAGTACAAGTTTTTAAAGTATTGAAACGTGAGTAGAATAAAGATTACTAGACACAAAATCTATCTACCATCTTGTCCTTATTTTCAGTAAATCATAACATGCTTATATCTATTTAGATTTAAGCCATATAAAGAGATGTTTCTATGAAGAAAAGAAAACCTTAAATTGTTAAATTGTTCTGGTATAGCAAACAGACTTGAGGGTTTAAGAGGGAATGCCATGACCAACAAATCCAGACGCTCTCTGAGCTCCATTAAATCCAACAGAAACATTGAGCTTTATACTTTTACCCTTGAGACAATCTGAATTCAATAGCTACTTACAAAGTTACGTGAGGGTGAGACAAAAATGAATGTACCATGTAAAATAGTGTTTCAAATAACGTATTGGTTTCAAGATATTTATTCCAATTTTTATAAGACTTTATTTCTTTCCTGCAAGTTGGTTCAGCTTGTTAAAAGAATATTGCCTTTTAACTTTCTTTTCCTTAAGGACAACATAAACATAGTTAACCTATATAGTCACATTCTTTTGAGGCTAATAGTGGATAAAGGAGGGCATTGTGTGGACAGTCAGCAATTCCTTCTATGCTCAGTATCCCTAAAACTGTGTAATTATCTGAGGTGTTGCTATAAATCCAATATTTATAACCTGCATTCCTTAGAGGATGAAGTAATGGCATGTGTCATGGGGAAAAAATGTTCCTTTTCTTCTATAAGATGCTTTATTCCCATTATTGAACTTATGCTTTGGAAGAAACAGCAGTGTAAATGTTACGTGGTCCAGAGTATGACAGAGTAACAAAACTACCTTAACCAATACGTCTGACAATAGTAGTCACTGTCTTATTTGTGGTGAATACAATATGACTAATGACATTCTGCTATGTTTTTGTGCTTTCTAACACTTTTAGGATGTATTATTTCAGAGATTTCCAAAACAACATTCTTTTTCATGAACTCTCACACAAAAAATAAAATGTTTTCGTGTCATACTACCTGAATTACAAGCATTCTTACCTCTTCCATTTTGCCCTACTGCATTAAGTTCAAGGTTAAATAATAATGGGTTTCATTAGAAAATTTTAGAGCAGACTGAGCTTCCTAATAAAATGTCTTTAGAAAGTTATTGCCAAGAAACTGAGTTCATTTTTCCTGTTGCTGTTTGCTTTCAGATAGTCTTTGCCCCCCCGCCACCCACACACACAGACGCTTGTAATTCTTCAACATTCTATTATATAAACCAACCTGCTTTCAAGCCTCAAAAGCAAATCAAGACCACTCTCTCCTGGTAAGACTATAGGTCAGAGTATAACAAAACGTGAAACTTCATACTGAACCATAGTGGAAGAAGTTTAACTCCCAAAGCTCTCAGCTTTCTATTTTTATTGCCTCAATACACATCCATTTATTCATTTAAACAAATTGTTATTAAAATTAACAGCCAGGGTGTACAGGTTGTGGAATGCAATTGAAATACCCCCTGCCCTAGTGGGGTTTATAGTCTCCTGGGGAAGACATATTAAACATGAAAATAAAACCATGCAATATGTCTCTATGATATATGCATGTTGTTAGAAATTGACTATAATGGCTTAATCAAATAAGGATTTATTTTCTCTTATTAAAAAGTCCTGTTGTGACATATGATAATTCTCAAAGATGGCTACCCTAATGTATTTTGCCTTAAATGTTCCTTTGATAATTGAGAAGAGGAGCTTATGCTTTTTCTTCCTGAATATGGTAGGGCTTTCAACTATGGCGAAAGTGACACAGTGCGACTTCTGTGCCTAGATTATAAAGGGCATAAAGCTTCTGTCTCCCTAAAGGAAGGAAGCTTTCTCTTAGGAGGTTTCATCTGAGAAAACAGTCTCCGTGCTGTACAGAGCAAGCCGCTCACAGAGTGACATTAAATAGGGGTTCCAGGCCCACCCCCCGGACAAGCTGTAGACTCAGCCAACAGTCAGCCTCAGCCTGTCTTCTTTGACTGAAGGCAAGTTCAGATGATTTCTACACTGTTGTCTTCAAACTTCCCCAGCTGACACTGAGTGGAGCAGAGATGATCTGTCGCTGATAAAGCCTGGCCAAACCACACCTTTGTGAGTAAAATTAATATCATTTCAGTCACCAAATTTGGGGGTTGTTTGACCAAGGTTTGCTACCTATAAATGAGGTCCTGACAAAAACCCTCTCTCTCCCTCTCTCTCTATATACATATATATACACATATACATATATATTTATATATATAAAACCTGATGCGTGAGTGGCTTTGGGAATGAGTAACGAGTGAACAAAGGGAAGCTTGAGAAATCTTAAGGGCTAACGTAGCAGCTGGATGACCCTCAAAAAGACCATCAGTGAGAGATTTTGGAAAAGTAAATATATCGTTGGAAGCAGGAGGAAAGGGAGAATGTGTCATGTGATAGCAGAACTTTTAAAAACTCTGTCACCTGAAGAAACTAAAAACAGATAGGTATCTCTTTAATAAAGTAGACCACCTAATTTGTTTCCCAGGGGATTTCTGAAGATGGGACCTGGTTCTTAAACTTACCATTAGTGAAATAAGAAAGGAAAGCGTGAAGCTGAACAAAGGACTGTTAGATAAATATTAACCAGGTTTTGCTAAGTTAAAAAATAAAATTATTTACCCATTTTCACCTGCTGAGATAGAAAAAAAGAAGCTAAAAACAACTTCTGAACAAATATCCTATCCTGAGTGCTGTACATGGCTTAGAACTCAGAACGGCAGTAACCGTCAGAGTAACTTCTGTTTCTGCTTTGCCATCACAAGCAGGTGGAATTCTCGCTGATATTCACACGATGGCTTTTCCATGCATATGTATTGCGTCTTATGCCCTGTAGGAGGGAAGAAAGGGGTGAAGGGTTAAAGTTGCATAAGCTATTAGGCTCTCTCTGGTTCAATTTCACTTAGCAAATGAAATTAATAATAGTAATTGCCTCTTGGGTTACTTGTACTAATTAAATATGTTTATAGGTGTAAAGCAATTTGAGTCCCATCAGGAATGAAAATATCTATTCTCATCAAAACAATAATAGTATTTTTTTTTTTTTTTTGTAGAGACAGAGTCTCACTTTATCGCCCTGGGTAGAGTGCTGTGGCGTCACACTGCTCACAGCAACCTCCAGCTCTTGGGCTTAAGCGATTCTCTTGCCTCAGCCTCCCTAGTAGCTGGGACTA
>CAUYON010193630.1:0-14309 GCA_963573935.1 Arctocebus calabarensis | reverse complement strand
TTTTTAATCACATCCAAGTGCCAGATGAAGCTGTAGTACTAGTGTCAACCTCACAATATAAGGTGAGGTTTAGCCAACTTACTTGGTATAGAATGCTGTGTGTGTATTACTTTATCAATGTACACTTCTTAATAAAAAATGGTAAAGAATTGGATGAGAAAACATCCTTAGAAAAGTGTAGCACTTTGATCAAATTCACCTATTTAAGGCACAACAGACATTTAAACCTACAGCTCTATGATTTCATAGCCCAGCCCACGAAGGCCATAGTGCCTCTTGAAACTTGCTGAGATCAAACACATAGGGGTAAACAATTTGATTCTTAATGATTATGCTTATTATTATAATGTCTGATTCATTCTACACCTCTCAGGTCCTCCTTTTCCCACCTGACCATTAACTACCACCCTTTGACCAGTTCAGATATCTTGAACAATTTTGAATCTCTTCTTAGGACAGAATCCCCAGCATTATAAGGCAGACTTTATTACCCCATATCTGGAAGAAGCTTGGTTCTTGCCTGGTTCCTGTTAGGACTTGGTATAAAATTGTAGAAGGGAATATATTCACAAGCGAACCCAGGGCTGCTAAAATCCTGCCTTGCCAATCATCCTTTCCCCTTGAGATTCCCAGGGGAGCGGCCATATACAACAGGATTAATAGACAGAAGAAACACATCATTGTTGTACTACTTGAGCTAGTCTATGAGGCTCAAATGTCTAAATCCATTAAAGCTGAACTAGAGTTCACAGTTCAGAATCAAGGCCTTAGAAGGGAGTTAACTCATCAGCAAGCTCCTCTCAGAGCCCAATGTACAATAAAGAATAGAAAATGAGAAAAGAACTGAAAATGATCTGAGGCAGGAAAAAAGAAAGAGAAAAGGAGGCAGAAGGCAGCACATGCATGTAAATGATCTTCTGATAGAACAACTTTATCTGCTAGAAATGTCTCACAGTGTTCTTGCATCTGCCCAGTGACATTGACAACTCTTCCTCTAAGCTTCTAAATGACTTGAAGAAAGGGATTAGACATAATCACCAAAATACTAAGAACTCCACCTCTTCCCAGGACCTCAAGTCCCCTCCCTGGACAGCAGTCTCTAAAGTGAGACCTCAGGAGTCTCGAGTTGCCCAAGCTGAGTGAGCACAGTGGCTCACATTTATGATCCTAGCACTCTGGGAGGCTGAGGTGGGAGGATAGTTTGAGGCCAGGAGTTTGAGGTGGCAGTGAGCTATAAGGACTCCATAGCACATTAGCCTGGGCAACAGAGTGAGACTCTGTCTCAAAAAAAAAAAAAAAAATCGTTAAATCTAGATGAAGACTACACAATTCATATGTTCTCCTTTTGCAACTTTTTCTTGCATTTGGAAATTTTCATTTGCAACTTTTTCTTGCATTTGGAAACAAGATAAAGAATTTATTGCAGTATAACCTAGAAATTGTGAAGAAAGAAGATGAGAACGTTTAGTAATTTATGCTACAGTATCATATTAAATGTAATTTTAAGCCATTCACTATTCTGAAGACTACTTAATTGATTTTTTAGTTAAAATCTTCATACTGTACAGGATTTTATGTAATTTTCAGGGGAGTATTTTTATAAAGCTGAGCATCAGGGCTTTCCTCAGAAGCATAGTCCTATATTATAATAATCATGCTACAAAAAGAAAAACAGCTTTTATTCTTATACTTTAGACTTCAAGCCCTTTTTCTGGGAAAATATCCCAATGAGAATGTGCTCATTGCTTTTCACATCTTGATCACATATATCAGCTTTTTATCTCTTCCTTTAAGACAGTGAATCTCAACCTTCCTAATGCCTCCTAACGCTGCGACCCTTTAATACAGTTCCTCATGTTGTGGTGACCCCCAACCATAAAATTATTTTCATTGCTACTTCATAACTGTAATTTTGCTACTGTCATGAATCGTAATATAAATATCTGATATGCAGGATGTATTTTCATTGTTACAAAAGGGTCGCGACCCACAGGTTGAGAACTGCTGCTTTAAGAACTTTCTATACCTAAATCCATTGCAGAAACATTCACTTTATATATCCTTAATTGTTAATAAAATATCATCTCAAAACTGTGTTTTGGTCTTCACAGTGCCGATTGGGGCCTCTATATTTACGTATTAGAGTTATAACATTCCAGACAGAGAAGGACAAAGACATTTGCTTACTCGGCAGAAAGTTTATAGCATAAAAATAGATGCATTTCTAGGCTATCTCTTCCTCATTTGTGAATAAATTTTATTTTTGCTCATAGTCACAACTATTTTATGATAATGCATTCAATTTTTAAAAATAGATATAATGCTTTCTTTTCCTATAGTACTTTATTTCTCTATTGAAACATTCACAAACTAGGGTCTCAATGTATGCATAGTACAATTCTTTCATTAGTCACTATTGTGAAAACATAGGCCTTATGTTCTATTTTCAGCAGCGTCTCATCCTATACACCTTTAACTTAACTGAATTGAATGATACCCTCTCCTCATCATAATATCTTTAAAAATTAAAATACTAGAAAATATTACTTATGTCCTTATAATTTTTATATTATCAGAGACATTTCACATGTGTAAAGATATGTATCTACAGAATTTATTTTGTGTATTTTTATTTAATGGGCAACTAGGAGATTATTCAGAGGTAATTGGGCCCAATCTGTGCATGTTTTTTCCTTGCCACATTCGCCGACTTTAAAATCCAACCCCCAAACACAGAGCAGAGGGAAGGGTGAGATGCAAAGCCACACACCAGAAAACCTACTGTGACAGCCACTCCTCCCAGGGTCCCTGCCAATCAGTGTCACTCAGCCCTCTGCACGTTTCTGACATGGGGCACTTCACTGGGGAAGCTACTGTCCCTTTATATGTCTGCTTGCCCGGCTAGGCTGTGCATCCCTTAAATGCAGAATCCATGTTTTATTTATCTTTGCATCCCCAGTGCCTGAGGCATCCTTGGCACTCAATAAATATAGCCTTTAAATAGCAGCTAGTCAGAATTCCAATTATTTCAGGTCAACAATGGCTCGACGTCAGTCAATAAGTGCTCAGATCAAGTAGGCCACACAAAAATGGGTGGATACAATTCCATTGACCACAGGAACTTGAAGTATGTCACAATGTAAATAATAAAGGGTAAATCTTTTGTGATTAGAAGGTTTTTATATTTTTTATCTCACATGTGCCCTTTAAGTTACTTGGTATATAACATATTTAGAAAGCAAATTTAAAAATAGCCATTTGTATTGCTTGTACAATTACATTTCTGTGTTAATAAGAGCTAACTCAAGTGGTTTACATACAATACCATATACCATTTGCACTCATATTTTACATACATTATATGTATGTAATACGTATACAATATTTTACTGATGCTGCTAAATATGTCACTTATTCTCCACACCAATACTACCATTCAGGACTTTATAGATGAGGAAACAGAGGCACAGAGAGTTAAATACCTTGCACAGGGGACAACGCAGAAGAAAGCCAAAACTGGAACCCACTTACTTTGTCCCCTGAGTTTTAGCAAGATAAATTTCAGCAGATCTACAGTTTAAACTCCCTTCTTTGTCAGTGCTGCATCTTGAATGGTACCAAATTTTTAAAAACCAAAATATTTTTTAAGTTGGTAAACAATTTAAAAATTAAAAATAAAAACCTCCTCCTCTGTCTGTGCTGCTTCTTGATTAGTAAAAAATGTAAAAATAAAAAGGAAATCAGGTTGGTGAAAGATCAAAATAAATAAAAACCTCCTATCCTATAAAATTTTAGTGTTATCAAGTTACATCTAAATTCAGAAAAATCCATTTGTTCTGAATAGTAAATGCAGAATACAAATGTCTTCGTATAATAACTGAGAAAATGCCAGGAAGGCTATGTTAATCAGTTTGATAAAAATAGTTAAGATTGTATATGAAACCAGCACATTGTACCCCTTGATTGCACTATTGTGCATAGCTATGATTTAATAATAAAGACAAAAAATTAAAAAAAAAATACAAGGGATGTATCACTGTGTGATCCTGTGTGAGAAATGCAGTCACAAGGGAGCTGCTGGTGGTTGCCAGAGTTGAAGTCCAGCTTCCTATTGAAAAAGAGAAATCCCTTGACAATCAGGTTCAAAGCTGGGATGAAGCTTTACAGTTAACCCAGGATGGAGCCCTTTCTCCATCCAAACAGAAAATGACCAAGCAATTACCATATTTTGTTGTGTATAATGTGCAATTTTTGCCCAAATTTTTGAGGGAAAATTATACATGGATGGCACTAATTCCACATCTACATAAAGGTTTTTAATTCCTTTTTCTGTGCTTATATGTTAAAAGTGTAACTCTAGAAAGCAATTATGATATCCGTACACCAAATATTCACCTGGAATATGTAATCGCACCTCCTTTGTGCTACACCCACCCCCAAGGTTCAGAGAAGTCACAAGCTCAGAATTATCATCTATGGGCACAGGTAGCCCTGAGCTTTGCGCTTCGCTGCCGGGTACCCTCACAGACAGAAACTTCTTGAGGACTGAAGCCCAAGGTCACAACAGTGGGCTACCAGTAGAACCAAGTCTCCCGAACTCCAACGCAGAGAATAAGAACACACAAGAGGAGGAAGACATTTATGATTTATATCAGCAACTAGTGAGAAGTCAGATTAATGTCACTGAGAGTTATGTTTAGCACTGAACTTCTTGGCGGTCAGAGCTAAAGAAGAAATGTAACAAATTATGTAGTTTGTATTACCTGATAAAATAATACAGTTTATTCTTTGGGACACACAAAGGTTTTCCCTATGTTAAATTTGAAGAACTGCTCTCACATTATATAAGTAATGGGTAATATTAAAGTAACAGATGAATAGAAGTTTTACAAAAAGAAGCAGAAATGGACACTCCTTTTTACTTTCTGAATTAATGTTTTGTCTCACCTATTTACTTGCAACTACATAGCATTAGACCCCTCTCCTCATAAATAGCTTAATAAAATAATTGCATAATGTCAAATAACTAGGAAAATTGTTATTCGTCTGGTTGAATCATTGCATAATCATATGAACATTAATATTTTGACATTTTTAAAAACCTAGGAACCATTAGGTCCATAGACAAGGAGAAAAGGAGCTATGAACAGAACCTGAGCCAGATCTACATTTCTGTTCCAATGATTAATATAAGTGGAAATTTCTGAACAAGGAAAGATTAGAATGCTATCAACTCCTGAAGAACAGGGACTCAGTCATTTGTAATGTCCCCAATGAATAAACACATATTAAACCACAATTTTCCAAGAGGCATTTCCCTAACTGCTAGATGCACTATTTTTTAGACTTTGAGGTTTTATAGAGGAATGTAATCCCTTGGATTCAGAGGAGCAGATAAAGAGCTTCTGAATTTTCAACTTCATGAAATGAAGACTTCAGAAAGTCCTACCATCTATTATTACTATAATTTCGAAAAAGAAGAAATATGTTGGCATAATAAAAGCATGAATGGCACTATTTCAAAATAAAAGACAATCCCCTAACTTAAGTATATTCATTTAAATCCTGGCTACATAATCCTTATTATTTTCCCTTTGCTATAGACAGGTGACAGCATTGCTCATGAGTAGGCACCAGCATTTGAAAAACACAGCCATGGGATAAGGAAGTATAAACATTGAAAAACTAATTATAATTTACTAGTCATAGTACAAAATTAACAGAGGTACATGAGTATAAAACTGTTCATTATATAAAGTGATTCCCTAGAAGGGAGATTCCTGGGAGCTTAGCTTAGTGAAAGCAAAGTGATCTGAGCTGTGTTTAGAAGAATGGAGGGAGACTAGAAATTTTAGAGGGGAATATAAGGTGGTAGTATCGTGTAGTACAAACAAAATGCAATACAGTTATTGGTTGGCACAGTGACATGAAAAGCTCACAATTTCTAGTGGTGGCCATATATTTCAATTCAGTGCAACCATTGTTGTGTCCATAAGTAGGAGCAGTCCCCATCTGGAGACTAAGATCTCTAAACTAGTATAGCCCAAAGTTGTCAGGATGAGAAGTGGAATTTCTGCGACCTACAATAGTGAGAGAAGCCACTCAACTTCCATCCTTTTGTTCTTTGACCTATGTATTCTGCCTGGGGGTGGGGAGAACTCTGATTCACGGATAAACTCTGTCCTGTTTAGTAGAACTTCTTATTCTCGGGAGTTATCTCCCAACTGCATCATAAGTGAGTTTTTGATGAGCCATCCCTCTTTTGAATTAGGCTAGTGCTTCTGGGTGGGGAAGTGTGTGGTGAAAACAGTTAATCCACTGGTTATGATCCCAGTGCTCTCCTTCGTCTGTGAGTTCCTTGATGAGACTCAACACTGTGCAAAGTGCCATGATGGTGGGGAAGGTATTCTGAGTCTCCTTAGATGTAGTTGTGGCAGAAGCATTATGAACAGGAAGGAGAAAATCCAAATCCAAAATATGTATAATTCCTGTGAAGATGAATCTCTGTTCCCTCCATGACAGAAGAGGTCTAATGTCATCAAACTGCCACCAGGTAGCTGGCCAGGGCCCTCAGGGAATAGTGGCATGTGCAGGATTCCGTCTTGGTATCTGCTATTGGCAGATCAGGTGCTTGTATTGGGTGCTGGTTTATTTCTAGAAAGAGTGACAGTTATAAGGATTATAAATTACTGAAAGAGGCTACATAAGGAAATGATACTGTTCACCTCCACGACTGTTAAAGAAAATCCCATATGGATGGGTACTGTTACAATGAGTATGGACAACTACAATTAACCTGTCTGTGCAGGGCCTTAGAATCAAATTCAATTCTCCTTAAAGTTCCCATGATTTATGTTATTTATATGCAAATCTATTTTGCCATTTTGAAAATGACATACAATCACGCATTGCTTAGCAATAGGTATATATCCTGAGAAATGCACTGCTTTTGTTGAACAAACCTACAGAGTGTACTTACACAAACCTGCATGGTATAACCTACTGCACACCTAGACCATATGATATAGCTGATTGCTTCAAGGCTACAAACCCATACAACATGCTCCTGTACTGAAAAACAGGCAACTATAACACAATAGCTGTGGCATCCCTAGGCGACAGGAATTTTTCAGCTCCATTGTAAGCTGAGACCACCATTATATTTGTGATCCACTATTGACTGAAACATTATTAGGCAGCATATGACTGTACCATAGTTTCTTGGAATTATCACTAAAGTTAAACTGTGTTTTGAAGCCTGCTAGGAAAACTTTTGCCAACTGTAGTTAAGTCCCCAAATGCCATGATCTTTCTCCATCAGTTTCAACCAGTGCAGATTTTGACCCATATTTCAAACCATGCTTCAATTATTATCATTTTTCCTCTCTTTTAAAAATATATTTGTTATTGTTTGAATTATATTTCCAATCCAGTAACAACCGAATACGTCAGGTAGTTCCATAAAGAAATACAAAAACAAAGAAACATATAATCCAGACTACACTGTCCTAATAACATTACCTGGATAGAGGGACAGTAAGAATGAAAGAAGCACTTTGCCATTCACCGACTAGAAACGTGCCCTATCTTTGAGCATGTTGCTAAAACAAAAATAGGAACAAGGTAATAGAAAATTAAGAGGGTCCTCAGGTAATTGATAATGGAATGAACAGATCTATCTCTTTGAAACAAGAAATCTATACTTATTTGCACCACCTTTTTGGCAAAAGATGATGATGGCTTCTGAAAATAGTCTCTCATAACTCTTCAAATACCAGTGAAAGATTAATTAGATGCAGGTTCATCACCACTGAGTCTGTATCTGTACCAGGGTAGAAATCCTACACTAAACATCCTGTTTATTTTCATTTGACATTATTTCCACATGTAATGTGCCACTGCTATTTTTTTTAAGAATTCTCATCTTTTAATATCCTAATGAATTAGTGTTTCACTGAACTCACTTTGAAAATTTCTATACAACCTGACTTGGTTGAGTATTTTGACAGACTCTGTTACTAATCACTTGTTTGAATGGTTCATGTCTAGCCTATAAAATGATTTAGATGGTTTTGTATAGAACAACAGTGATTCTCAGATATAAATTGTAGTAGTCAGTGGTTTATCATCAGCCAAATGACTCTGAAGACATAGATTGTAGGTTTTCGCTGTTTACCTTCTAAATGGCACTGAGATTACGGGTTACAGCTGAAATACTCTTCTTACTAGATCATAATCTGGGGTTTCCTTGAGCCAATTGGATTCTGTCTGTTCTGAAACCAACATCCTGCTTTGGCATTTCATCAATAGTTGTGGGAATGACTAGCTGAGACAGTGCAGGCTGGCATAGGTACAATGTAAATACACCCAGTACTAAAAGGTTCATCACGAGCAACAAAATAAACAAAGAACAAATGCCCAACTAATGCTGGATCAGCAATGCTATTTTTTCCATTATGCTAGAATATTTTTAATTTGATATGTATCATGGGCAAAATGTTTACTTCTAGAATCACTAACACTTTTTATTGTATACATTCTTCCAAGTCTAGCAAGAAAAGACTATTATGCTTTGAATGGTATATCGTGGTTCTAAATGGTTTCTTTATTTGGAAAGCAATAACTTTGTTTCATAAGGAAAATAAATATTTAGCATGGGAAGGCTTGAGATTGTTTTTTATCACTTACCAGAAGTCTTTGTCCCTTTCTTTTCTTTGTCTTCTGGAAGACTGAATAAATTTTAAGACAATATTATGTCTTCCTTGTTAGAAATCACTTTTAAAGTTCAGTTGGGGAGATTATAAAAACCTATAAATCAATATACTTGAGAATCTAATGACATCTGTAGCACTACAATTGCTTAAACCGATTTGACTTCAAATTTATTTGGGGACATGCTTTAAAATGCATGCTTATTATTTACTTCACGTTTTAAGGTAGCTTATAAGCATCTCTGTTTTATTGGCTAGCAGGAAGTAGGTATATCATCTGGGAAAGACAGAGAGTGGGAGTGCTGAAGGAATATTTTTAAAGGCATAAAAAACAATGGTCTCTATTTTCACTCAGACTTCCAGGGGAGGAGAAACATAACCAGGAGGCCATGAATGAGCCTCTCCCCAAGAAGCCAGACTGAAATACATGCATATACTTAATATAACTGGTGACCAGAATTCCTTGTCAGTGCTATGGTATGAATGATTTTGTTTCTTCCAAATCCCCAGTGCAGTAGTACATGGGTCGTTCCAAAAGTTCTGAGATACATAAAAATCAGTGACAGTAAAATCCTCATAAGCAGAAACAACTGAAGCCCTCCCAGCAACACCCTGAAGCAAAGCAAGTTGAAATTTTCATGGGTGCATCAGAAAGGAGGCTGTTGACTGTGTTTCTTGGAAGTGAAATATTGGACCCTAACACAGGCTGTCTCATAACTTTCATAGTGACCTATATATTAAGACCTATATCCCTTCTACCCCTTCCACCATGTGAGCATTCCTCCCATCCAGAGGATATAGCAACAAGGTGCTGTCTTGGAAGCAGCCCTCACCGGATAGCAATCCTTCTGATCCCTTTAACTTGGACTTCCCAGCTTTTAAAACCATGAGAAATAAACTTCTGTTGTTTATAAATCCCAGGCTCAGGTATTTTGTTATAGCTGCATCAAAAGAGATAGCCAGATATATGCCATCTATTCAATGTCCTCTGCTCGCCTATTTGTCTCATGTGCCAATGCAAAAATCTTTAGAGTCCCTGTAATATCCAGTTAGGGAAGGACAAATGTCTGGAGTCTGCTGGGTCTGGATGATCTGTCGCACGACAAAGTTGCTTAAATGAACCTGTGACCTTGCTGCTTCCTAGAACAGAAGACTCCCAGGAAAGTAGTCAGTTTCATTCTATCCTGGGACATCCTAATATAGTTGAGGGCTGAGGTTTCAAACAAATGATTCAGGGTCTACTCATAGCTGTGTGATTTGGAATAAGTTATTTAATTTTTCTAACAGTCAGCTTCCTGATTTGCACAATACAGCCGTACTAAATTCTTAATTCACAGTATTGTAGTGAGAATCAAACGAACTAATGCATGTCAAAACCTGGCACAATGCCTCATGGTGAACAAACATGTAGAATGTGTTATTGCAAAACTATAAGATCTTTGATTTCTGGGTTCTCAAAAAGAACCACTACCACCACCACCCCCCATGGGGGTCAAGGATGTCCTGGCATATCTGAAACAAAACACAATGGCTGGCAGTTTTCTTTTAGCCATAAAATCCAATACCTAAGATAAATTATGTCAGTAGCTCTGTTCACAGTGGCCTCAAGGCCTGCATACCACCCTGAATAAGTGCCTCAGAGCTCTTGAAAGACTACTAAAAGAACATATCCACCATAGACCAGCTTCCTCTTCACCCATTGGCCCCTGCTCCTGGGCAGCCAAGGAAGAGAAAAGGGCTGATATTATTCCAGGTTTGCTCTTCCTCTTATATCAAAGAAGAGAAAATGAGAGAGAGGAGAAAAGAAAGAAGGAGGGAGGGTGGAAAGAAAAGAAAGAAGGAGGGAGGGAAGGAAAAAAAGAAGAAAGGAAGGAGGGAGGGAGATTGGGTAGTTTGAGACTGGAAAATTCAAACACAATAAAATCTCAAACTTTAATAGAAAGAAAAGGAAAAGAAAAATTATACTAGGAGAATTAAAATTCAAAACAGGCATAATTTTTTTAATGGGAAAAAGAAAGTTCTTGAGATTTCTAAAAGTCAAGCAAGACGGATAAAATTGAAGACTTTTTAGGTTCCATTTTCTGCTTAACAGGCATGGACAAAAATCACATCAATATCTTCAAATACTAGATTGGTATTTGCAACAGGCCAGGCCCTCTGCTGGATCCCGTGCCACGGTGAATTCTTTAATCTTCACCTCCACCCAGTGTGGTTTTATCATCTCTAAATGGTGGAGGCCAATACCAAACTAAGGCGAGCTACAAACCACTCTCTCCTCCCCTTCTTGCGGGGCATTCAAGGGGCCCCTGTGGGCTACACAGAAGAGAGTCTTGAGAGAGAGGGCAGAGATAGCAGGGAAAGGGGCATGAGAAAAAATGAGAAAATTCTCATATTCTGTGTGTTTCAGGTACCTAAACAAAACGTCGCTACAAGGAGAGCTTTGCAGAAAAGCCAGCTTTCAGTTCTTGTGTAGAGACCAAAAGGAGTTTGAGAACAGAGTGAAAGATGGAAAGGAAGGAGGAGTCAAAGAGCACGGATGAAGAGCAGGTGGAGGGGCAGTGGGGAGGAGATGAGTGGGCAGGAAGGCGAGGACTGCTGGGGTCCCCTGCCGGCCTGGAGGGAGAATTGCTGAATCTGTTAAAAATAATCCCACCTCGACTGCAAATAGAATGTTGATATGGAACTGGAGCATCTCTGGGCCTGAGCGGCAGGTCTCTCCCTCTTCTAGTCCTCCCAGGCACAGCTTCAGCAAAACAGCTGGCGATGAGTGACCTGCCAACATCCCCACCCTCCACACACACTCCCTCAGGCAACGTGCTATTTTGTGGCATTTGTCCACTTTAAAGAATTCCTTACAGCTGTCCAGTGTGTACACTTCAATCATCTCATACCCAGTTTGTAAACTTGGGCAGGGGTTGGGGTGTAGAATTCAGGACAGACACAGGACATGATTTACCCAGTCCCAGTGTGAATCTAGATATGAAATCACAGGCGGAATGCTACAAAACGAACCTCCTTGTCTCTTTCTCAAAATATTGAGTTCATACTCTATTTTGGTCAAGATAAATAAAGTAATCTATCAAACTAAACACCTGTCCTTCTACTTGCAATTGAATCATTGTAAGTCCATTTGGACATTAAAAAGATAACAATAATGATAACCATCAGAAAAACCAGGCTGGGTTGTTAAAAATTAATCCCTTGTTGCTTTCTATCTCAAAGGCTCTAGGAAGGACAGTTGGATGGCAGAAGGACGTGAACACATGGAAATTACTCAGATGTGACTTGATTTGCAGGAAAAGAAAGGGCGTCAGCTAATGGAAATAATCTAGGCATGTCTTATACATGGGTGATTTCAGAGATTGTAGCTTCTCTAGGGAAGGATGCTTAACCTTCAATGGGCCATTTTAAAGCAGATGACTCCTGCTCACCCAGCTAATAAGCAGGAAGGATGTCTCTCGGGGACAGAAGTGAGAAACTAGAAAATATCATCCTATTCCCTTGACAGCAATGTAATGAGAGGGTTGACTTGTTTGTTTGATTTTGGGGTTAGAGGAGGGAGGCAGTGAAGAAACAAAGGGATACCACATTCCACATGTATATTGAATGGAAAGCTTACTCCCATTCCAGAAATGTGACAATTCATAAAATGGACATCTTAGAATCAAGGGGCTTTGACAATGAGGTAAAAATTAGTGCTGATAAGTATTTGCTCTTTCTTCATGATCATTTGGATCATGAAAACAAGGTTAAGGCACCTTTTCAGAGTAACCTTAATTTGTCATTCTTAGGAACAAAGCACCCCTGTGAACTCAGGGAGTTTCTAGCATGTTCATCTAAGTCATCTTGGGTCTCCAATGACACATTAGGGAGAGGAGATAAATAGCTAATTGGACTAAATATTGAACCTGATTAGGGCTTCCTATCCTTACCTTGCCGGGGTATGTAATTATAAGAAAAAAAAAGCTGACACGGGGCCCCGCCCTCTGATGGTTCCCAGGACTCACTTCTGGATGTGTGTGTTAGCAACCCTCATCTTGGTAGTTTTTATGATAACTTAGAAATATTAAAATATTTGTCCCTATTCTTTAACAAAGCTGGATATGTCTGAGTATTTGGGGAGCGAGGGTAAAGGAAAGTCTTTATCCACTGTGGAAAACAAAACAAAATAAAGGGACTGTGCATTTAGTTGTGTATTCTAGATGTAGAATCAAGATTACAAATTGTATGTGATCAAATTTCATTTGAGAGACCAAATGTGATTTCTCCCCTCAGATGTAGCGCCAGTCTATTCTGAATCTTCACAGTGCAGTACAAAGTAGGGGTACAGAGGGTGGGCCATTAAATGGGCCTCGTTCACACCTGTATGTAAAGCTCTCCTATATGGTAATCATTCACAGACCGTCCAGTAAAATATGTATATCTATATCTATATCTATATATATAGAGAGAGAGAGAATATATACATATATGTGTGTGCATATATATACATATATATAAAATTTTATTTCAAAAGTAAGCCAGAGAGAGCTACATAGAAACCGTTAAAGTTTTATTTTTTATAAATTACTCCCTTAAAACAATGTGAATCACTGAAGATTTTGAAATAAAAAAAGTATTTTTCAAAAATACACTATCTTAGAAGATTTTTCGGTTATTCAATGGAGACTTTTTTACAGAAATAAGAAGATGGGAATGTGCCTGCTTCCTTGATGTTGCAGAAAACACTACAATGGAGGTCTCTGATGAGGACTTAGTGAGAACATGTAAGTTTGCAGGCAGAGGTGGCCTGTTCCAGCGTGACTGCCTCCCAGACCTCTTTCTGCTGTGTCATATAAATCTTACTCAGCAGTGTAATCCCCGTCCCCCATGCACACACAGAATCCTGTGCTACCTTTACCATTAATCCACTACCTCGTGCTCAACAGCACCATGGTGATTTTTTTTAATTAATTAATTTATTTATTTGGAAGGTGAATGGACGTATCAATGAATGAACAGAGTCCCCTCAGGGCAAAGTGAATGAATGCATCAATGAATGGACACAGTCATTTCATGGAATTGAGGCCCAGGAAATTCACATGAAACTGACCTAAGCATAGGGAATGGGGTTTCCACATTTAGTCCCAAGTGCAAAGTGAAGGAGACACCTAGGCAAAGGTGACTCCTCAGCAGTTGTCCAGCCTTTTTGGCTATTGGTGGGGGTTGGAGGTCCCCCTCCTTGCCAGTCATCGAGCCCGCTGGTTCTTCAGCTGGCTGCCACAGCACCAACACCACCAAGGAGGAGGCGGCCCCGGTCCGCCAGCTCCGCTGAGCTAGCCAGGGAGCCAAATGTCCTGCATCAATTCTCCCTCTCCGAGTAGAAACCCCAACTGCTGTTAGGGAAAAGGGGCAAAGACTCAATCTAACTGCTTCCTGCTGAATTGGGTGATGATAGAAGCAGGCAGTTAGGGTTTCTCTGGAGGGAGAGTGATACAGGGGTTCATGGACTGGAACCATCTTTATTGCGTGTGGCTTGATGACATTTCTGGAAAACACAAATCTCATTAGTATAATCAGTAATAGGCAAAGGTAGAGCAGCATCAGGTCAGAAGCACT
>CAUYON010193628.1:0-12996 GCA_963573935.1 Arctocebus calabarensis | reverse complement strand
TTAACTTTTCTATAATTGTATCTAAATGGAATCATGTAAATGTACTACACATATATGTATTTTATTTTGAGAGCCTCACTATGTTGCCCTCAGTAGAGTGCTCTGGCATCACAGCTCACAGCAACCTCAAACTCTTGGGCTCAAACAATTCTCTTGCCTCAGCCTCCCGAGTAGCCTCCCAACTAAAGGCACCCACCACACTCCCAGGTATTTTTAGAAACAGGGTCTCACTCTTGCTCAAGCTGGTCTCCAACCTGTGAGCTCAGGTAATCCACCTGCCTTGGCCTCCCAGAGTGTCAACATGTGATATTTATAATAGAAATTTGCAAACAATGAACATTATTTGATATTCAACTAATGCAACTTTCTTTGGTTTTATTTGTGCCTGGAGTTCTTTAAATGCACATCGCAGTCTGATTAGAAATCACCAGAATTACTGTTTGTCATTAATCTTATTTGAATGGGACATACTTGTTACTTAAAAATGTAAAGACATTTCTGGTAGCTTTGGAATCTTCACTTCTATAGCGTTTTGTTTAAAATAAGCTCATTATATTCTTTTTAAAACATTGTTTTTTATTGGCAAAAACATTTGCTTGACCAGAACTCAGTTTCTCTGACCATGCTGGATTATACATATTTTTTACAATGTATAAGTATTTAAAATATGGGCTATTCAGAAGACAATAATTATAATTAATACTTTCTTGGGTATATTGGCAGATGACACTAGACTAAGGTGGATAAAGTAGTCTAAATATGAAGACAGTGTGGTGGGGGGAGGAAAGCTGTACTCTTGCTAGCTTTGATGAAGGGTTATGCTGATAAAAAAAAGGGCTTAAATTAAAAAATTTTAGATTATCAGGCTCGGCGCCTGTGGCTAAATGGGTTAAGGTGCCAGCCACGTACACCTAAAGTGGCGGGTTTGAATCCAGCCTGGGCCTGCCAAACAACAATGGTGGCTGCAACCAAAAAATGGCCGAGCTTTGTGGCGGGCACCTGTAGTCCCAACTACTTGGGAGGCGGAGGCAGGAGACGCGCTTGAGCCCAGGAATTGGAGGTTGCTGTGAGCTGTGATGCCACTGCACTCTATCCAGGATGACAGCTTGAGGCTCTGTCTCAAAAAAAAAATTTTTTTTTTTAGATTATTACTTTCTTTATTGCTTTAATTCCATTCCCAAATTTGTAGGTAAAACCAATGCTCTGGAAGTTGGGTGACGTTTATCCTGTGAATTCACATGTACCAAGAATGCAAGAACCCATCCAAGGAGCAGATCTTACAGGCCCTAACATAGCACAGGGGCTGAAAGCTGGACCTGCACCTCTCCCCATAGTGTCAGGGTCCATGGCCTTCATGGTACAGAGGAGCTGCAACTCAGAGACTTAGTTTGGATCCCCAAACCCAGGAGCCATCATCTGTCCAGAGAAGGAAGCCTTGACAAAATATAGTCACAGAGGCCACAGATCTCAGCAGGGCACTTGTATCTGAGGCCGGTATTCTTCAAACCTTCCCTATTAAGGGCCCAAAGCCCTGATGTCTCAGACCTTGTATTTAATCTCCCTGATGAGGACTTATGCCCTCATCCCCTTGTCAAATAAGAATTAGAATAGGGAAATAAGGAAAGCTATCCTTGTAGGAGCCTTTAAACTAGAAATCACTACTTAAAGTCAGTATTCCTTATCCTAATTCCTTACCTCCTGGAAACCAAACCTTCTTGCCTGGAGAAAAAGACTGAAAGGAAATGGCAGCCATAGATCTTGGACACCTCTAGTCCACTGGCAAGCCTTTAAGGCTATGCAGAGCTCACAAAAGCTTCCAGTATGAAATAGGCTGTGTGATCTGTGGCTTCCCACACTGACCTTGCAATAGGTCCCGAGTGGCTCCTGTAGCTTGATGCTAACACATTTCCAAGTTCACCTATCCTGTGAAGTGCCAAGTCATCACCTTCTAGCACCAATACCCTCACTAGATTAGCAGAACAGGAGACCTCTCTGTTCATACCCAGGGGTAGCTACTTGTCCCTCAGCTAACTCATATGTATCCTCACCTTTCATCTCATGGCATCTGAAAGGACAGATTACAAAGGAAGAGAATGGGTGGAGGAAGGGAACACAATTTGGGTCCTGTTTTGAGGGATCTTTTGCAAAAACTTCCAAGTCAATTAGATCATCCACTATCTGACCAACTGTGTGGTTGCTCAATATGTGTACTGTTAGTTGAGCATCAGAGTAACTGGGCAAAACCTGTTGCCCCCCTCAGATCCTTACCTTCAGGGAGAATGAAAATAAAGAAGCCATCACGAGACAACAGTTTGGAAAGAGCTTGAGCTTTAGAGTCAGACAGACCTGGGCTCAAATTTGAGTGTCCAGGCACCTGCATATGACCACGAGCAATTTAATCTCTTTAATCCAATTTTTTCATCTGTTAAATGGGGGTGAGGGATGACTCCAGCCTCACTGGGTTGTTGTGAGGATTAAATAAGGTAACATATGAAAAGGTATCTGGCACATGGTATGTGCTCAAAAAAGAGTTACTTTACCTTCCCTTCTTGAAAATGTCCATGGACAGAGATTTTAGTTTTCCCTCAGAGACCTCTCCATGGATATAGCTTTCCATAACTAAGAGGGCCTTCCATATGTCCAATTAAAGTTGCTGATATTTTGCTTTGTCTGCTTCCTGTTGCTTGGCACTCTGTGGGACAGAGAGAGCTCAGCAGCCTTTTCAGAAAATCCCTCACACTTTTGCAGAAAATATTTGCATTTTAGCTCAGAAGCAACCAATCCTACTTTAATGTTAGAAAAAATGTACTCTAAGGAAGTGGGGTGTGAAAGAGGCCCGAGCCCTGAGTTAGGATTGTGCAAGACAGTGGGGCAGAAGCCAGTCAACTACCTTATGGGGCCTGATTGGTTGTTTTTCTTTTCTTTTCTTTTTTTGAGATAGAGTCTCAAGCTGTTGCCCTGGGTAGAGTGCTGTGGCATCACAGCTCACAGCAACCTCTCCTGGGCTTAAGCGATTCTCTTGCCTCAGCCTCCCAAGTAGCTGGGACTACAGGCACCCGCCACAATGCCCGGCTATTTTTTGGTCGTAGTTGTCATTGTTGTTTGGCAGGTCCGGGATGGATTCGAACCCGCCAGCTCTGGTGTATGTGGCTGGCGCCTTAGCCGCTTGAGCTGCAGGCACCAAGCCTGGGTTGTTTTTCTTTTTGGAAACTACAATAAATGTTTACTTTGTGCTAAGTATTGTGTAATTGGCTTCATGCAGGTGTGAATTATTCAGGAACCCTACTGAGGTAGTTATCATCACACTTTTCCTTCTCTGCATTTCCTAAGTGGGGAAACTGCGGCTAAATGTTCCACAGCTACTAAGGTGGCAGGGTCAGGAACTGGGCCCATGCCTGCCTCTGGCTAACTCTATATTGCCTCTCTAGTCTAAGGTCCGAAGGATTAGCTGCAGGAATTTTTCAGTTGGTAAACAGTGTACAAGATTGGAAAAAGCTATTGAAGGAGGCTGTGCAACGTCTTTTTCCGAGTCTACCATATGACTCCCCTTAACACACACTAAAAGGTTGACTCTGTAATCTTTCAGGGTATGCACAGTAATTTTCTGCAGCTCTGTCCTGTCAACTCTTGCTTCGGGAGGGGGATGTTTATAATCACTAGACAGAGTGCTGTCTGAAAGTGGAAGCATATGCTGTTTTATAAGGAATGGGTGGGAAATGTGTTTACCTCCTGAGTATACTAATTAAAATTTTCTTTAGGACAGCTGAAAAGTATCCTGCTTTTAGTGATACTCAGAGCTGGAAGTGGGAGTGTGTATTGCCCCTCCTGTAAGCAAAGGGGTGCAAGGAATCTTTCTGGGTATTGGGCTAATTTTTCTCCTGGGACCCAGGCAAAAACTCTGTCACAGCTCAGCTATGTCCTTGTCTAGAGAGAGAGCACTGTTCTTACTTGAGGAGAGCCCTTACTCTCAGGCTGAGGGCAAAAGTTATATTTGAATTATGAAAATGAACACTTACAAGTAAGGGCCAATGTAAATAAGTCATCAAGTGGTGAAGGGTTAGCATATATGTTAGAATGAAAAAAAGGACGATGCAGATTTCCAGAACTGTGACTGCTATATATGCCTCAACGGCTTGAGCAACAATGAAACAGGCTAATGCTCCTATGATATACCCCTGCAATAAAAGAAATAGGATTTGTTTTAATCCATGTGGCTATTAAAAAAAACAGAAATTGTCAGAATGTAAATCTGATTATATTGAAGTTGCTTATATTGCTTTGCATATACATGTTAAAAATTTCTTATATATTTCAGAAATGAAACAATACAGGCAAATAATAAAAATGCACACAGAAGGGTAAAAAAAATCAATTTCTTTCCCTTAACCGAATCCGACTCTAGTCTCTTTAAAAGTAACCCCTGTTAACAGTTTATATGTTACTAGAAAGAAGTATGTATATACAGAGAAAAGAATTAGATATTTTAATGGAAAGACTAAGTTTCCCAATTTTCTTTCTTTTCAAATATCTACTGATTATCTTAACATCATTTATTGGGAAAGGCCAGTATTAACCCCATTGATCTGAAATCCAACCTTTATTGTATGCTGAATTCTCAGATGTATTTGGGTCTCTTTCGAGAATGTTCTTTCCCATTGAGTTGGCAATTTCTTCTCTGATAATTTTAAAATTATAGGCAATTCATTTTATATTGTGTTATTGTTTGACCTAGTCCTCCTTTTTACTTGTTCTTTGACTTTTTATGTCTACATATTTGTCTTGGTCAAGTTCCCAAACTAAGCCTGTTGGTTTTTAATTGGGACATCATTCAACTTATTATAGTTAGAAAATACAAAATTTAGTCATTCTATTAAAGAACAAAGTATGATCCTAGCACTTTGGGAGGCTAAGGTGGGGTGGATCGCTTGAGCTCAGGAGTTTAAGGCCAGACTGAGCAAGAGTGAAACCTTGTTGCTATTAAAAAAAAATAGATGGGCATTGTGGGTAGCGCCTGTAGTCCCAGCTACTCTGGAGCCTGAAGCAAGAGGATCCCTTGAGCCCAAGAGTTTGAGTTTGTTGTGGGCTATAGTGATGCCATGGCACTCTACCCAGGGCAACAGAGTGAGATTCTGTCTAAAAAAAACAAAAAGGGTTCCAGTTATTTTAGTGTTTTTAAAAATATGTCTCAAAAGAGTTTTGAAGTTTTCTTCATATATGTGTTTCATACTTTATTTCATTTACTCTTAGATATTTGATCATTTGGATTGTTGTAAAAAGAAATATTTTCTTATATTTTAAGTGATTGTCTAGAGGAAGGATTTTAGTTTATTAACTCATTAATGAGTCACCTAACTAAATTATCTTGATCTAAATTGCTGATCAAGTTCATTTGAGGTTTTTTAGATGCAATCTCATCAGCTAAATGATATATTTTTGCCTGTTCTTTTCAAATGTTCTTACTGTTTTTCCTAATTGGGATGACTACTGGTTCTCCTTTTCCCCCTTCATTTTAATGGAAATACTTCTGATGTTTAATTAAATATGATGCTTTTAGTTTGAAATGTTTTATAATGCCAATGAAATTCCTATTTTACTGGTATTTCCTGTTTTTATTCTTGGAAATCAGGATGAATGTTGAATTTTGTCACATGTGTTTTGTATTCTAATATAATCTCATACTTTTTTTCCTTTTACTTATAATATAGTAAATTTTTTTTCTTGGAGACAGAGTCTCACTACGTCGACCTTGGTAGAGTACTGTGATGTCACAGCTCACAGCAACCTCAAACTGTTGGGCTTGGGGTGGCGCCTGTGGCTCAGTGGGTAGGACACTGGCCCCATATCTCGGCGAGGGTGGCAGGTTCAAACCCAGTCCCTGCCAAACTGCAACAAAAAAAATAGCCGGGCATTGTGGTGGGCACCTGTAGTCCCAGCTACTCGGGAGGCTGAGGCTAAAGAATTGCCTGAACCCAGGAGTTGGAGGTTGCTGTGAGCAGTGTGATGCCACGGCACTCTATGAAGGATGATAAAGTGAGACTCTTATTTCTACCAAAAAAACAAACAAAAAAAAACAACTCTTGGGCTTAAGTGATTTTCTTACCTCAGCCTCCTGAGTAGCTGGGACTACAGGTGAGGCCACAATGCCCAGCTATTTTTTGTTGCAGTTGTCATTGTTTAGTTGGCCTGGGCTGGATTCAAACCTGCCACCCTCAGTGTATGTGGCTGGCCATAACCACTGTGCTATGAGGTGCTGAGCCAATATAATAAATTATTTTAATAATCATTCTTATGTTTATTCCTTGTGGTACTGCAGTTTTTAAAAGTACTGATAACTATTTTCTACTAATAAAATACTATTTTGCTTTGATACAAGTGAGATCTCTATTTTGTTTTCTTTTTCTGCACATGGTTAGGTTTTGATATCTGTGTTATACTGTCTTTGTAAAAATAGTTCCTAAGTGTTTCTTCTTTCTCTGTTCTTTGATAAGATTTGAGTAGTGTTAAAATTACATCCAGTAAAGGTTTAAATTGAAGAAGTCTGGTTCTGAAGCAGTTTTCAAAGATACTCATTAGATAAAGTTCTCATTTTCTTTTGTGTTTACATTAGTCCGTTTAGATTTTTCTCTATTCTGGGATCAATTTTGGTAATTTACATTTTCTCAGCAAATCAACCATTTGATCCAATTATTCACAGCTATTTGTTTTGCAAAATACTCCTGTAGACCCTTTCAGCTTAGCAGTAATTATTTTCCTATTCTGGTTTTTAACTTTCACGTCCTCTCTTCCCCATTATTTTCTTGATTATATTGGGGTTTATCAGTTTAATAGGCCTTTCGAATGACTACTATTGTACTGATCACTTTTAGTATTTTTGTTTGCTAATTTACACCTTTCAGCTATTATTTTTATAGCTTCTCTTAATTCCCTTTAGGAGAGGGAAACCTAAGAAGTATAAAAGGTGGGGTGGGGGCGGCAAATTTAGCAGGTTGAGAGTGTGTGTTGGGAGGCGGGGTGGAGAGGAAAGGTGTCCCCAAACAAAGGTGAGTGGCAAAGCGAATTAAGGACGTTTCTGGCGATGGTCCCCCCAGGGCATCACTCCCCACTGCCAGCCTACATCTGCCCAGTTAAGTCACCAGCTCTCTGCTCACCATTCTCAGAATCTTCAATATTCCAGTGGGTGAGAAGAAAAAACGTTTGACGCTGTCGCTGAATTTGTCAGGGACTTTGGCCCGGCCCTTAGCACGCTTTAGGATCGCCTGCTCTTCCTCGCTAAGCTGTTCGATCACCTTCTCAGCAGGCTGCTTGATCTCCTTCTCCTCCTCAGCAACTTCTTTGATCTCCTCCTCAGCAAGCTCTTCGATCTTCTTCTCAGCAACCTCTTTGATCTTCTTCTCGGTAAGTTTTTTATCCTTTTTAGCAGGCTTTTTGAGCGTGCGCCTCTTAGATATTTTGGCCTTTATGGTTTTGGGCTTTTTCGGTCCAAGGGGCTTTAGATTTACGGCTCTGGTAGGTTTTCTCGGCGCCTTCCAGGGCTCTGAGGGAACCGAGACTTTGGACCCTGTTTGTTGGAAGTCCTCTGCAGGTTCCCTGAACAACACACGCTGGCCTTCCTCAGGATCCATGGTGGGTCCCTAGGGCCTGGCACCGTCAATCTGGTCCTGCAACTCAGAATCCGGGCAGCCACGGCTGGTTCTCCCCTTCACGCCCCAACGGCTGCTGGTCACCTACCCCCACTTACCGGTCGCGGGCACCCTCGTCGCCTCGTGCGGTCAAGCTGAGCCCTCCAGCCGTTCTCGTCACTACCCAGGATGCTACTGTTGCCTACCCTGGCAACTCTTAAGTGTCTGCACCCCCCTGCCCCCCATGCCCTGGTCCTCAAGCTATCAGCCAGGCAGGAGGGGGATTTGAAGATCACTGAAGGGCGGTTCTGGAGCGTTCTTCCCTGCCACTCAGGCCCGGGAGCTGGAAAACCTAACCCCAGTGTTCCTAGTGCTCCCTTGGAAGTTTATAGTAACGCTGAAAGCTAGGCGCAGAATTCGGTAATTCCTTCCTCTAGCTTTCTTGTTGAGAGTAAAATTAGAAATGCAGAAAATATGTAGCAGAATAAAGAAATATGTTTAATACTTAGTGGCGAACTAAAAACGAATATAAAATTACAAAACTTCTTTTTATCCACGAACAGGCTTTATCTGATAGGGACCACTTGGATTGAACAGAAGCTTTCGGTAAATGAGGGCTCCATCTGCAAGACAGGACACTGCTGCCAGGAGTCCAAACGCCTGGAAAAAAAGACAGGGTGTTACCGCCCCAGTCACTGTCCCAACTTCAGATAGTAGCACAAGTTTTAAGTGGTCCCCCCACCAGATTGCTCTCCTGCTAGGGTACTGGGATTGCTTCCTGTGCCATACCTAACACTAAAATGGGAAGAGACTTTAGAGATCAAACTCTTCTCATTGCTGAGTTTTTCAAATAACCTGCCTACAGAAAGGGAAAAGATAATTTTTTTTTTTTTTTTTGAGACAGAGTCTCATTACGTCGCCCTTGGTGGAGTGCCATAGCATCACAGCTCACAGCAACCTCAAATTCTTGGGCTTAAGCGATTCTCTTGCCTCAGCCTCCCAAGTAGATGGGACTATAGGTGCCTGCCACAACACTTGGCTTTTTTTTTTATTGTTGTTGTCGTTGTCATTGTTGTTTGGGGGGCTTGGGTTGGGTTCGAACCCGCCAGCCCTGGTATATGTGGCTAGTGCCTGAGCCAGAAAAGATAATTTAAGTGAGCAGAAATAATAAAGTGGTGTGCGCTCTGAAGTAAAACTTGTCTGTGCTTATCTCTTGCCTTGCTCTTGCATGTGTTCTTTTAAACCTTACTGGTGATTTAGTTATCAATCAACATATCTATCCCCAGTGTTCAACTATTTGATTTCCCTATTGCCAAACTCTACCAGAAAAAGTGTCAAGATTAAATCATGGGGACCATAGCTATAAAAGCTTCAGGGAACTGGAGTGTAAGGTGATGATCCAAAGTGAATTCTCAAAGGATCGGATACATGCACTTAAGAGGTGTGAGTCTAAATAGGCCTCAGGAAAATGAAATTGAGGTAAAGGCAGTAAACTAGACTATGAATGGGCCTTTAGATACTCTGATGGCTATTTGGTGCCTCAGATGGAGAAGGGGGATGTTACTCCTTGCAAGCCATTTGGTTAGCTTCATCCAGGGGCCTGAAAGTCTTGCTTGAGCCTGTAGTCCCAACTACTCGAGAAAGGTGAGGAAGATTGCTAATTGAGTGTGGGATGGTAAAGGGATGCAGGAAAGAAAGGTGTGGCAAAACAAAGGTGAGTGACAGAGTGAATTAAGAAAGTTTTCTTTTTAAGGGTTTTCTGGCACCCCTTGACCTCACTCCTGAGGCCAGAGCCAGCCTGTATTCACCCAGTTAGGTCACAGCGCTCTGCTCACCATTCCTAGGATCCCAGACATGCTTCCACAGCTCCTTTTCCACCTGGAGTCTCAAACCCCTGCCTCCTAGGTTCTGACCACACTGAATACCTCCCATCACTCTTTTCATGACTCTGGCATTCTGTATTGCTGGTTTCTCCAACTGGAAACTTTCCCCTCTTATCCCCTTGATTCTTGGCAAACCCCAGTCCCACTGCCAGAGAGAGATAGTTGCTTCCTCTTTTCTGTGACTTTTAGCACTCTGTCAACAGCTTACATACAGCTGTTTGCACTTCTGTCATCTGTGTTAGGCTCTAAGCAACTCGAGGATAGGGATCACACTCTAGTTTAGGGCTATGCGAAAGAAACATAATATGAGTCACCAGTGTAAGCCACATAATTAATTTGAGATTTTCTAATATCTACATTAAAAATGTAAAGAAAAAAACAAGTGAAATGGATTTTAATAAATTTTATTTAGCCCACTATATCCAAAATGTTATCATTTAACACATCATCAATATAATAAAGCTATTAATTAGTCTCCATATTTTTGAGTAATACATCTTTGAAATTTGATGTGTATTTTATACTTACAGCTCATCTTGATTCAGACTAGCCATGTGTCCAGTGCTCATAGCTACAGGTGCCCAGTGGCTATCGTACTGAAGAGCACTGCTCTAGACTTTGTCAGCACCTGCCAAAGTGCACTTAAGGAATGAATAAATGACTGAGCGAATAAATAAATGAAAGCAAATCCTATTCCTTGTCCCTCTTTCTTTATAGTAGAGGGATAAGATTATCTTAAAAAAACAACTGGGGGAAATTGCTGATGTGGCACTATCTCATTTCTAGAATAATTCTGATTCCCTCATGAAGTTGCATAGGGCCTAAGGAAGATGAAAACCATGGGCTCTGGCACATATGGCTGCTCCAGAGCGGTCAGTTCTAAGCGGCCCATACTATGAAAGAGGAAGGAACTAGGAGGAAGATAATTTAAGAAGAACTTTCTAATTAAATTCTCTAGATCAGAACCTAGAAAAGCCCAAAGATTTTGAATCTCCTATAAGAAATCTCAGAAGAATAGCAGAACTCTAACTAAATTACATGACACACATTTTGGCTTGTTTTCTATGATACAAGTCTGATGGAACCGAACTGCTTCTTTTAAAGCAGTATTCAAAATAATCCTTTAGTTGCAAGGTTTGTACCAATATTCCCTATCCTAAAGACAGCTTTCATTATAGTCTGTCTTTAAGTCCATCTTAAGAAGGATCTGAATAATAGCTCAAAAGTCTTTCTCATCTTAACAGGTGTTTTAAAGGAAGAGATGAAACTCATCCACCATGTTTTTCTTTTGTTTGACGTCAAGTTTCTCAGAGCTCAGTGTTGTAAATGATTCTAATTGCTTTTCTCAGTCTAATTTAGCCTCATCTAAGATATATGCATAGGAACCTCTTTCTTTGGTTAACTACAGTTTTAGTACAAAATCCTATTCCTTCACAGTAATCATGTTAAGCACTGTATACTTGCCTAGAACCCCAAGGATGAAGACAGTACTGCTTTCTATTCTTGCATCAGTTTTTCAGAAATTTGCATTATGATCAAACTGTAAGAAAGAAATCTCCACTTACCCCCCCAACAACCGTCATTGCCGTGGTTTCTGGAATTAGTGCCAACACAGATACAATGATCATGAATACTGTTGTTACCATCGAGTTGATAATATCCTAAAAACACAGAATTGGAAGGTCAGCTTTACAAGAAGATTATCAAACAATGCTAAAATAAATGGGTCAGCTCCCTAAAGATTTTGCCTCTTTTACTTCATTTAACAATTTTCCAAAAGGAAGTATAGTTATTCTGAACTGTTTTGAGAGTTTCATTTTATTAAACAAATTAGTATATAGCTTTCAAGAAACCAAAATGCCACAGTAAAATAACTGCTATATAGTATTTGGTCTATAATTATATCTAATGGGTTCTTTCTTACCTTTTGTACACTAATCATTTACTCAACAAATTTTCATTTCTTTTTTACTTAGCATAAATGTAGTTGGAGGGAGGACTGATCTGATTTGGAAAGTGGATGTACTATGTAGAAGGTTTAAAGCAGCATGTGTACTTTGGGATGTAAAAAGTCTCATTTTAAATAAGAAAATGCAGGTGGTGGCTGTGGCTCAAGGAGTAGGGCACCGGCCCCATATACCAAAGGTGGCGGGTTCAAACGCGGCCCCGGCCAAAACCAAGAGGGGGAAAAAATAATAAATAAGAAAATGCAGACTAATCTATACTGTTTATCAAACTTCGTGTTACTAAAATGCAATTACAAAGACTTAAAATAGGCTCGGTGCCTGTAGTTAAGTGGTTAGGGCGCTGGCCACATGCACCGTGGCTTCAAATCTGGTCGGGGCCTGCTAAACAAACAAACAAATAAAAAGCCAGGTCTTGGGCAGTGCCTGTGGCACAGTGGGCAGGGCGCTGGCCCCAAATACTGAGGGTGGCGGGTTCAAACCGGGCCCCAGCCAAACTGCAACAACAACAAAAAATAGCTGGGCGTTGTGGCAGGCGCCCATAGTCCCAGCTACTCAGGAGGCTGAGGCAAGAGAATCACCTAAGCCCAGGAGTTGGAGGTTGCTGTGAACTGTGTGATGCCATGACACTTTACCATAGGCTATAAGGTGAAACTCTGTATCTACAAAAAAAAAAAAAAAAAAGCCCGATCTTGTGGTGGGTGCCTGTAGTCCCAGCTACTAGGGAGGCTGGGGCAAGAGAATTACTTGAGGCCAAGAGTTTGAGGCTGCTGTGAGCTGTGATGCTACAGCACTCTACCAAGGACAACATAGTAAGACTCTGTATAAAAAAAAAGGTTTGAAACAGCGCACACTTAAGAGAAAGTGGTAATTTTCAGGAATATTCCTACATACATCTATATGCAATGGCTAGCCAACTATGTTATTTCTGAAGATATAGTCCATTCATTTATTTCCAAAAGGAAGCATATTTATTCTGAACTGTGGCATTAAAAAGTACAATTTACATTTTTGGATGAATGTGTAGTATAGGCAAGGTAAATCATCTTTATTCCGGAAATGTTTTTTCTTTGTTTGCAGACACCTGTAGGCAGGAAGGAATCTTTACCACAGAAATCCCAAATTCTAAAAACCCTGGTAACTCAGTAGTTATTAAAAAGAAAGTGCAAAAAGTTTCAATGGATCAGGGAAAGATTAGATACACTTAGGAAGGAAAAAGTTCATATTTGTAGGTGATATTGAGTCTAGCTGTTCTAGGTTAACACTGATCTTTGCAGGATATTTTGCTCTGCATCGAGGCAACAGACCACACCTCTACCTCAGCCAGGCAGCTCTGCCTCCTGTGAGCAATTTGTGCAAGTATTTATAAATGGCTTTGGAGAAAAGTGGTGTTCTAGGAAGCACAAAAAACCATAGAGGGAAAAATACGAAAGGACAGCATTGCTAGTAAATCATCTAACACAGAAACAAGACTTTACACAATGGTGTGCTGGGTCCAGTATTTGCTTCTTTCTTGACTACCTGGGCAGG
>CAUYON010193626.1:0-21033 GCA_963573935.1 Arctocebus calabarensis | reverse complement strand
TGATCACTATATAAAGACATTAATACTCTACCTTTAATAAGTTTCGCCAGTACCCTGCTAAGATGCACCGTAGGTGTGTTCCCACTAATTGCCCTCCCTCTACCCATCCTCCCCCCACCCCTCCCCTCCCTTTCCCCTAGGGCTAAAACCCAATTATAGCACAGGAATACAGGGATAACATTGTGTTTTTAACTATTTATAGGAAGTACTGTAACTGAAGGCAAGAATCAATAAATGCACATATACACATGTACATATATATTGCACCATATATAGTAATATATAATGCATTATAATACACAGCATATACACGCACAATGCATATATATGCATTCTGTTGTGTATACATATTGTGTATGCATACATTATTTGCGATACATATATAATAACTGAATATATACACACAGAGCATAAGCAATTTCTTTTCTGAAAATAGAGCATATGGCTTTCTTTTTATTCTCAGTGTAATTCAATTTAATAAACATGTTACACGATGCGGATGTGCATCATTCCTCCTCATTTCTTTGCTCTACTGTATGATTCCATTCCCATGAGGTAGTTGGAGTAAATTCACAGAATACAAAGTAGAAACAGTGTTTCCAGGGGCTGGAGGGAGAGAAACAGTTTCAGTTTTTCAAGGTGAAATAAAGGTCCCTCCCAATAGGGATGATAGTTGCAAGATGATGTAAAAGAATTTACTTCCTCTGAACTGGGCAATGAAAGGATTTACCTGGTTAATTTTATGTATATTATACTACACTGCAAAAAAAAGATGAATAAGCTATAACTATCTGCAATAGGATGGATGAACCACAAAAATAACATTGCATAAAAGAGAGCCCATGTCAAGATATATACAGTAAATAATTTCATTTAAATAAAATACAAAAAGCAAACACAACCGAGGATTGGCTTTTGGTAATAATGGAGTAGCTTTTGGCACTACCCCTCTCACAGACAAAAATGATAAAATCTTGAAAAAGTGTTAAATAAAATAAAATAGTATATATCATTATACAGTAACACACACACATACATATAGGACATAGGTAAACATAAGAAATGAATATGGATTTCACCTGTGCTCACTATAGGGGTGGTAAGGACTGGAATTTGAATCTAGAAAATTAACATCCTCTGTACAAAATAAGAATACCTTTCAAAGGATTATAACATAATCTCAGGTGCTTATAACTATCATTTACAGTTTCTAGCACACACTTTTAAATTCATCAGACATGAGAAGAAACCCCAAATATAATCCATATACAAGATAAAAAACAGGCAACAGAACCTATCTCCAAGATGTCCAAGGTGCTAAAATCAGCAGACAAAGATTTGAAGGCAATTATTATAAATATGTTCATGGGAATAAAAGAAAATTTTCTCATAATGAGTGAACAGAGGTGGCACCTCACTATAAAACAGGAACAAATAGAAAGATAAGGCAACAAACACACAAAAATATTATTGAGCTTATCCATAGATTAGAAATAAAAAAAAAACCAAAGCAATAGAAATTATCCAATCAGGAGAAGAGAATGAAAAGAGTCTCAAAAATTAACAGAGCCTAAGGGACCTGTAGAATGATTGAGTCGGAGAAGGAGAGGGGAGAGACAGAAAAATTAAATGGATTACAAAAGTAAGTCAGCACTAATAGCTGAAAACTTCCCAAACTTGGTAAAAATCTACATTTTTATATCTAAAGGGTCAGTAATCCCCTCTCCCAAAGTACAAATAAGCCCATACAAGGTCATATTGTGATTTAGGCAACTGGCAGAGGTTTCTTTTCCTTCTTTGATTTCTATTGTGATGGTGGGCAGTAGGGGGCTCAGGGGCGTGAGGGTTCGATGGGGGATTGGGTCTCGCTCCATGCCCCACCTCCTCGCTGGAGTGCACTGGCAATAATAGATCACTGAAGCTTCCAACTCCTCAGCTCAAGCGACCCTTGCCTCAGTCTTCCAAGTATCTGGGACTCCAGGTGCACAAAATGTGGGGTTTTCAATTGATTTGCTATGACTTCTAATTTTTACTTTTTTGGGGGGGGTGTTGTTTTTGATCAGAGTCTCACTCCATTGCCCAGGCTGGTGTCCCAAGGCCTCAGCGTACCTGACAGCAACCTCAAACTCCTGGGCTCAAGCAATCCTCCTGCCTCAGCCTCCTCAGCAGTTGTGGTTATAGGCACCTGCCACAAATCCCAGCTATTTTTCTTTTTCCTTCTATTTTTGGTAGAGGTGGATGTCACTCCAGCTCAGGCTGATCTCTAACTCCTGAGCTCAAGTGAACCTCCCTCCTCAGCCTCCCAGAATGCTAGAAGTACAGGGTGAGCCACTGTGTGCACCTCTGGGCCTCTAAATTTTACTACTTATAAAAACTGGAAAAATGCTATCCTTTGAGTTTTCTCTTGGAGGACGTCTGACATGTCAGGCACAGTTTACTGACAGTAACTTAAGGAAGATGACTTTCCCGCCTTGTTCTACAGTTTTAAATTCTTACCTTGCAAATCACTTAAATTTATGCCTTCCAGATCTTGCAGTAAAATTGATGCTTCAGAAAGAAGCGCCATGGATACTCTGGTCTTGGGCATCCTTCCGGAACAGAACTGAGGCTGTGTCTATCACACTTTCAGAAGCGCGTAGTTCTGCTCCATCTAACAAGCAGGGAGCTTCCCTCCTTGGGCTTCCAAGAAGCCTGAGAACCGCCAAGCCTGGGCAGGGCAGGGGCCCCCACAGCCAGGGAGACGCTATACTGTGCATGTCCAAAGGGGCCTGGGGCAAGGCCAAGGGGCTGGAAAGGCGAGTCTGAGAAGGATTGGCCCGGGAGGGCCGGGAGGGCAGCCGCAGCCATGGCAACCCTGAGCAAAGTGTCAGAGCCCCGCCTCCTTGCCAGTGTGAACAACCGAACTTTAGGAAAGAAAAGTTGAAAGCCGCAGGACAAGAAGGAACTGTGTCATAGTTACAGGGTTAGACCCTTGTGGTGACCAGGCGCTCTCCCGGCTGCCCACTTGCAAGGGAGGTGTCCGAGCTCCAGGCCCCGGTCCTGGATTTCAGTCCTTTCTTTTAAGAGGCAAACCTAGTCCCAGCCTCTCCTTCCGTCTCTCTCCACCCCCATAGAATTACACGTATGTATATGCATTAATATATAATATGCATATATGCAAATATATTGAGTACGTTTATATATATATACATTTTATATTATTATACATACATTTGTAATATTATACATTATTATACATGGTAAATTTATTTGTAAAATATTTTATACTATAGACACTCTATTATCATATACATGTTTCAGTCTTGTTATTTTAGCCTCAAAATAATCCTTAGGAGATCCGACTCGACTCCTGCAAATCTGTTGAAACTGATCTGTGCTAGATTTTATTACTGAGTTGTTTTGATTTTCTAGTTAAATCTATCTATTAGCTGGATATCCTTTTTAGAAATCATAGATATAGTAATCAATGTTAATTTTTCTTTACACTCACTTTGTACACTTTGAGCTCTGATTCAATGAATTTATGTTTGTCATAACAAACCTCATTATGCAAAATAATGGGGTTTCACAACCCCAACATGTGAAATATCATTTCATAATTTGATCAGAGTTCTCTATTACCATCATGTATGTATTTCCAAATTAATATACATAATAGGAAATTAATTTCTAATATAGTCAAAAACAGTTTCATAACCATGTTGACACAGAGTGCATAAAAGGTAGTAATTGCGTTTTAGCCTTCATATGAAAGCTATAAATTAGCTTCATATTAGGGCTGAGTACATTGGATACTTTTTCTTCCATTCTTGGTTTCTTATAGAAAGAAATTTGCTATAGGGTAGACATCAGATAGATTGATGTGAAATGGTACAAAACTCTAAAGCACTATATTGTTAAATAGTGTTCACTAAATTCCTACCGGAAATACTGTTCTTCTTTAAGAAATAAAACTGGAATTATTTATACTCAAAAAATTACAAAGAATAAATACCATGAGGTTTAAAGTAAAACCATAACAATCTTACACAAACATATTCATAGACAACTGAAGACATACAGAAAATGGATTTACCAAATTCCAACGACTGTGGAAGGCATTTAAACAATGTTTAAATGATGCTTAAAATTGGATACTTTCGCACTTGTAATGATTTTCACTTGTAATAATTTCTTTAAATCTCACAGAACATTTTCACTTGTAATGATTTCTTTAAATCTCACAGTAATCTTGTGAAATAAGAAATGTTTTAATGTTTCTTAACACAAATGATAAACTTGCAGGTAAGTCTTCAGACATTTTTGCCAGCACTTACTGATCTTTATAATATTTTTGAAAAGCAGTAACTATAAAGGTAATTAAATTATTTTACAGTATGCCTCTCAGAATTAAGTAGGTATCTCACAAAAAATGAAAAACAGATTTAGATTAGGTTTCATAAATTAAACCCTCTTAGGACAATCTTAATTCAGCATATATATATTTTTAAATTTCCATGACACTTTTTAAGAACATTTTTTCTATTCTAGGTACTGTAAATGAAAAATGAGCAAATATGAGTACTTTCACAGATAAAAAATACAGTGTTCTCTAATACTCTGAAATAGTATTTAGAGACATGTTCTCCTGATTTATAATACATAAAGAGGTCCCCCAAATGCATTCACATTTTAAGAAAGGAAAAAACTGTACTAATATCATATACCCATATCATATAATAACAAAAGGTGCACACAGGTCAAGTTTGAGCACCTCTTATTGTTGCAAAAGTCAAACTTGATTTGGGCATTACAATTCTAATTACAAAACATCTTTTTCTCTTTGTGCCACAGAAGATATTTCCAGGAAACCATCTGGGTGGAAGTCACAAAATCATCTCAGCCGAAGATGGGATGAATCTGGGCAGAGGCCACAAGATTGTTAGAGCTGAAGATAAGATAATGGGATTGATCAGAATCGATCAACCCTCTGTGTTTCTATTCAGAAGGGGGACGCTGGTATTTTTGAGAGGTACTAGCCTCATCATTTACTAACAACTTAATAAACTTCCGTTTCCTTCTCCTTAAAACACTTGTCCCCATTTTTCTCATCTGGCTTCAGGGGACCATGCAGAAATCATCTCTCAAGTCTCTGTATTAGTTGAATACAAGAAACAATGACTAAACTACCAAAATAATTATATGGTTGACCGTGAGGGTAGAGAATTTATGAAAACTTTGGTACTGGAGATCATAGCCTATCAGGGCCAAAATAAAGGGTGAGGGCCTTTGCTATGTGTCTTCCTAATCCAGCACTGTCTAATTCTGATCTCCTATTTTGGACACATGGGTTTGTCTATATCCTTTACATTTAAAAAGACTTGAATTTTTCATAGATTCTAACAGCATACCATATGTGAAGATTTTATACCAATAAGATGATAAGATTGAAGAGCATAGATCCTTTAAATCAGGGATCCGCATGTGGCCCGCCAAGGACATTTATCCCACCTGCAGGGTGTTTTTGCCAACATTGCCTGTCCTGCTTAGCAGCCGACTTGTCCCAGTCACAGTGTGCATGTGTGGAATGTGTGCCGCACTCTCCGACTCCCCTCCTTCTCTCTGGCTCCCTCTCCCCCTCTCAGTTCAGTCTCAGGTGAGACTGAGGCTCGTGGTCTGATGAGTCACGAGCTTACCTGTGCACAGCCTGCTGCTGCCTGAGGACCAAGGTAAGACCAAGTTAGGATTTTTTTTTTTTGAAATTAGGAGGTCTTTCTTTTTTTCTTTTTAAAGATAGGGGGTGCCTTTTTTTTCATTTTAAATAATGTATTTTTTCTCGTTTTGTTTTTTTACTTCAAAATAAGATATGTGCATTGTGCATAGGAATTTATTCATAGTTTTTTTTTTTTTTTAAACTATAGTCCTGCTCTCAAGTGGTCTGAGGGACAGTGAACTAGGCCCCTTGTTTAAAAAGTTTGAGGACCCCTGCTTTAAATCCTAGAAAAAAAACCACAGAACTTAATTGGGATGTTTTATGTTGAAGGAGCTAAGATTTCCTTTCTTTAGCTAACAATAAATTTTAACCAAGTTGTGAAAAAGAAAAAGAAAAATCTCTATGTTAGTATTGTTCATTCTTTATAGAATAAAACAGAAAAATAAAATCCATGTTGCATCTACATCTCAGAACAGAAAAATAAAATCCATGTTACATCTACATCTCAGAAATAGCCTATCAAATTGATAACTTTATTAAAAGAATTTTATGTTGAACAATCACCAGGTATCCTTTTGTAATCTGGACAATAATGCCACGGAGAGTAAACCTGATGTTTTCTCACTTAGGTACTACAGCTTTTCTTTCTTTGTGTCTTTCACTGTGCTACCGCTCTGCTGATGACAGATCTACACAAATCACAGTAGTCGAAACTTCAAAGTTGGGATAACACCGTGACAGTGCCCCAGTGAGAAAGCACATCGTCGGGCTCCTAATGACGCTAATGTAAACTGCCAGGAGCCGTCACTCTGAGAGCCATGCCGGGCCCAACACAGAGAGCCGGGAAAAATGACATATTCTGAAAGCCAACAAAGGAAAACAAATGCATTATGTATATTGGTATAAGAAAGCAAACAGCTTCATCTTCAAAGGGAGATGCTTTTAAATCTTGCTATCAAGTAGTTCTTATCTGTGATACTTTGAAGCTAATACGGACATGATCTATGTCCTGGCCAGATCCAGGCTATCTGACCATGACCATTCAATAAAATCTGAATTGACCACTGCATGAATTCAGTTAAAAAAAGACTCCATCCCATTGAAATGTGAAGTGACTGATCCTAGGAGAAGAGGACTTGGATTCCCTTTACTACAGAATGTTCTGATACTTCTCAACACTTCCCTTGATCAGTGCAATTCTACATGGAATTTGAAGGAGCTGACAAAAGCGCTACCACCCTATTTTGTCAGTGAGCACTCTCTTTTTCTCTGCCAATGTCATGCTGTGTATAATTATAACTTGTTCTTGGGGAATTTCATTTGAAGCATTTATTTTTAAATATTTGGGAGAAAAATGTGTTATATATAAAGCAAATTCTACTTAAATGGCAAAGTCTTTTTCATTTTAACATGTTTGTGTGTTTGTGCAGATGTATAATTCTTGGCCAAAATATAGTGGAGAAAGCCAGAATTGTGTTTCAATTTTTGCTGTACATAAAGGAAACTAGTGCAGAAAGTTAATTGATTTACTCAGGGTCATAAAGGACCAAACCTAAACCTAGTGTTTAACCTCAAGAGATGGTGTCTTTGATCTGTAGCCTGCTCAAATAAGCCACTCTGGGACCCAGAATAATATATTTTGTGTCAGCTTTTGGACAGAGGTCAGTGCAATGGAGTAACTCAGCGGGTATGTGGTTTTATTTACATCTGAGACCACTATATCAGGAACCCTGATGTGATCCTTGTCTAGCAAGGATTTGCATGGCTAAATGCATTTTATTTTCAGAGAAAGTTCCAGGATAGCATCAGGTTCCCTGATAGGAAAAAACATAGGTTATGGAAGTGAAATTTTTCATACATTGATCTGTTAGTGTGACTAAACCCTGACCAAGAGAAACTACCTATGGATATAAAGGGATTATTTATTCTTAACACATTCTTTAAGTTCTCTCTTGAAGCTTGTGGTTTTGGTGAAAAAGATATCTTTGCTTTCAGAACTCACCTAAAATATCCCTTCATTCCACAGAGCCAATATATGTCATTAGAAAGTAAAAACTTCCATCATCCCAGCGTGAGCTGGATTTATGCAAGTTATTTTGAAATTAATGAAAGTCCCTCAGGCTATCTCATCCCCTGGGATGATTTGGGGGAAGAGCAGTAGATGGCATTTGGACATTTATCAACCTTATCCCCCCGATTGCTTCTGTGAGACCTCGGGAACACAAATTATAGGACTCATTTTAGTGATGTGGTACACTGATTGGGACAGGAGAGTGAAAAGTAATATTATAACATGATAAATAATAAAAAGTAGGAAAAATTCTTTGATGTTAATGCCATAAAGTTTATTGGACATAGAATAGATTCTTAACATACAAACTCAATGAATGCAAGTCAGAGAATTACATTCGTGTGGCAAGAATATCACAACTTTATTCAAAGAATTCAAACACTTTATTCATAAACCTGTAACAAGTTTTATATACATTCCTGCTGCAAATTCAGTTACTGCAATCAGATGAACAATTTTAAAAATATAAGCTGCACTTGAAATCATCTAGATGTAATTATTTTCTTTCAAATGATGTTTCCCTGGGGCTCATTTACACATAATATCAAGTGTTAGACACCAAAACACAGTATATTATTATAATAATACATCTTGACATCTTATTTCAGTTAATATCAGCATAATATGGAGTGATAATATTCATTTTTTAAACATTATTAGGGAGTGACAACGAGGCAATGTGTTTTCTAGAAAAATAGTAGAAATTGAAAGATGATTACTTAAATATATAATTTTATTAAAATAAAACCTACACGTTTATTCTTAGTATAGAATAGGAAGGGAATTAACAGAACTATTACAACAGAAAATTGTTTTCTCATTTCTCATGGAATTTGATGCAGACTTTTTTCACATATGCAAGTTGAGACTTTTTCATAGATGTAATCACAAGAAATATAACTTCGTCTCCCTACTTTGTACTAATTAGGATCAAACTTTTCAGAGCTGACAGATGACATCTTATATTTTATTTTCAGTATAATGCATAAACTACATATTACATATAAACACTTCAGGATATTTTCCAAAAAACAATTTGTGTTAAAAATAAGAACCTAAATGTAGTTCTCTAACAAAATACTAAGTTCTTGCCATATTGAGGCTTAAGCCAATTACTTCAGCTTCTTTTCTCTATATTTTAGTGACACAACAAATGGCACGTATGGATTCTCTCTCCCTCACTCCTTGGGAGCTCGCTGCTGAGATGTGGTGTTTGCAATCCCAGGAGACATACTAGTTTCCTTCTAGAACTGTCCAATTTCCTGACCATGGGACTTCATCCTAGAGCATCTACACCAACAAATCCTGACTTGGCTGGAAGTTGGAGGCCTCTTGGGTATCTTTAGAAAGTTTTATTTCTGCTTTTTTCTTTTCTATGAAACTTTAACATTAGAGATTTCTTGAATGTAAATACATTTCCCAAGTTTTCTCTTATAGGTGTCTTATCTGCCACGTCATGCAGAAAGAGATCATGGTCGCTGCGAGGCCTGGAGATGTGCTTTTCCAGTAGATGGATAAGCAGAGAAAATTCCAGGATGGTGTAATTGTTTGGGGGATGCTGGTCAGGGAGGCAGGGGTGGGGGTCACAAGTCTGTGAAATGTGATTGGCACTCTTGGCTCCATACTACTATCTAACTGCCCCTATCACCCTTGTCGGCTCCCTTCACCCTACACAAATCCAGGCTTTTCCTCCTCTGCTTTCTTTCATCCCTCCTTTCTTCTGCTCCTGCATGTGCCCTGAGTTAGTCTGTGCTGTCAGCCATCATGTTGGATCCTTACTCTTGACACGTAGGGTTCTACAGGAAGCCTGACTGCTCCCTCTTTAGTAATTGTTTGGCTAACAAGAAGCATTGAAGAAAGATTAGGCAATAGAAGGGAGGGAGAAAGCAGCATACTTTTCTTTCCCTCGTTTTCTTGGCTAGAGTTTCCAGCAATGGCTATATAATTTCCATGGCTTAAATATCCTTAAATCAAGCTTTCTTCCTGGTGATTTCTTGAAAAGGCTCTTGGCTCCACTGTCATTTACTTCCTTGCTTTTGTGTGTGTGTGTTGTGTGTGGGGGGGTGTTCTCCCAACTAAACTTAGCAGTGATAAGCTGCTATTGCTAATCTGTGTGTTGGCTCACTAATCCCTAATCATCTTCTCAGCTTCTTTTATCATCTTTGTTGCCAATTACCTGCATTAAATTTCCATGACAGCAAATATTCAGAGACTGTTTATCTTACCAGTGGTCCCAGAATAATCTCTCTCAAGAGGAGGTCCTCGCCCTGAGCTTATCATCTATTTGAACATGAACACAATCATGATGATCTTGTAGATGGCAATTGTGAGAAGCTAATCTGTAACATGCAGGAACATCATTTTACTTAAACAATTATCTATAGATCAAAGTCAAGGCTTTAGAGAACCAAGTTGCTGTTATATTCAACTCTAATGGAAAGAAGGATGAAGGGTGTGCTGCCCATTTCTAGAGGTAAAGAAGAGCTGACAAAAAGTAAACTTGTCTATGGACTTTCAGTTAAAAGCAGACTGAGAATTCAACTTAAAATAATTTATTATGTCCATTGATGCAGTAAAGACATGCCTAAGGATTAGAACAAAAATATAACTGTGTAGAGGCATAAAGTACAAGTTGACTGAATGATTTCCTAGTCCTCTGTTAAGGTAAAACCATTAAGGCTGAAGTTTAGAGTATTTATGAAGAGGTGCTATGGCCCTGAGACTTGAGTAGGGACATTTGTGTACAGTAGTATAGAGCTGAGAAACTTGAACCACCAAAAATCGGTGTATGCCCAGTCTTTTCAAGCCTACTCCATAATCTCTAGCTACCTTCAAAACCTAATAGCAACCATTACTCCCAATATCCCCTAAGAAGAGAAGTAATGTTACTGGAAAAAAACAAAATTTTGAAGGAAGCCAAACTTGCTCTAATATATCATTAAATTTAATTCTGAATTTAAATGGTAGTTAGAGAAATTGGACTTTGATTTGTTTGCTCATTTGACTGTTGACAACCGAATCAAAGCTCCTATTAATGGGGTGGCGCCTGTGGCTCAGCGAGTAGGGCACCGACCTCATATACCGAGGGCTGTGGGTTCAAACCCGGCCCCGGCCGAACTGCATCAAAAATTAGCCGGGCACTGTGGCAGGTGCCTTTAGTCCCAGCTACTTGGGAGGCTGAGGCAAGAGAATCGCTTGAGCCCAAGAGCTGGAGGTTGCTGTGAGCTGTGACTCCACAGCACTCCACCAAGTGTGATCGAGTGAGACTCTGTCCCCACAAAAAAAAAAAAAAAAAAAGAAAGACCCAGGATCTTATTTAGGAAAACTCAATATCCTAACATCATAAGGGCATCCATTTCTCTATGTTAACATACCTTACTGAGATCTCAGTAAAGATCTATCAGGTTTTCTTTTCTCCTGGAGCTAAAGTTGGTAGTAAAGTTTACAAGGAAAAATTAAAAAGCAAGAATAACTGAGAAAACTCTGAAAAACCGAAACAATGGGGAGGGGAAGCGGGTACTAGTCCTGGTAGATATTCAAATATATTATAAAACCTCTATGAATAAAACAGCAAACTATTATATTGTGGCCAAGCAGGCAGATCAGTGATCCAGAATAGAAAACTCCAAAGTAGTAGGCAGAAATAGCAATTTAATTTATGATGAATGCAAAAAGTGTATCAAATAAATGAGAAAAGACAAGAGTTTACTAAATGATGTTGGAACTACTAGATGTCCATATGGGGAAAAAATACAAATTATTATACATCAGGATAAATTGCAAATGAATTGGAGATTTTAAAGTTTTAAAATATGAATGAGGACAATCTGTCCTAACTATAACATAAAATCTAAAAGCAATAAAATAAAATACGTATAAATTAGAGGACATTGAAAAAACTTTGCACAGCAAAAAGAATTCATAAATAAAGTCAAAAAAATGGCAAGCAGGAAAATCATCACAATGAACATCATAAACAAGGTACTAAGATCCCAACTACATGAAGATCTTCAAAAAAAAGGCTAACAACAAAATTTTAAAATAAGCAAAAAAAAATAAATCGATGGATCAAAAGATTCAAGAAACAATTAAATAAAAATGTATTGAACATTGTTTAAAATCAAAGCAAATTAAAACTATATGTATTACAAAAGAGTCACATATAGAATATAAAAAGAGTTCCTTAAATTCTTAAAAAAAAAAAGGGAGGGGAGGAGATGAAAACAGGCATTTCACAAAAGAAGATATTCAAATGACTTTGCAAAGGTACTTAATGTCATTAGCCATTAAGGAAATATAAATGCAAATCATAGGAAAACACCAAGACATGCTCACCAAAATAAGTAGCATTTTTTTCTTCAGTGATACAAGCAGGTTCTCAGACTATGATTTTCAAAGACTAATAACAAACTAATAAAAAGTGTTGTCAAGGATATGGGTGAAAAAGAACTCAAGCTGACAGTGAGATGTAAATTGGTACAATTGTGTTGGATAACTATTCGGCAGTGTCAGCTAAAGCTAAAAATATGCCTTTTTCCACGACCCGGAAATCCTACTTTTAAAATCAGTACTCATGAGAAATAAGTGCATGCATCCAAAAAGAACATTAACATAAACTATTTATAATAGAATTATATTTTTAAAAACTTGAAACAAACTATATGTTCATCAACAGAATTAATATGTCTTCATTTATTTATCCATACAGTGAAATACTGCAAAATAATAAAAAATAACCAGCATGCTAGACATAACCCACATGGATGAATCTCACAGATACTACGTTGAGCAAAAGAAGCCAGAAACAAAATGATGCACCCAATGCAATTCATTTATATAAGGTAAAGATATTTATGATGCTAAAAGTCAGAATACTGTTACTTCTGAAAGCAATATTCACTGAAAAGGAGCAGAAAGAAGCCTTCTGGAATTATTTTATATCTTGATAAAAAAAAATGACAGCTACTTAGAATTAGTTCACTAAACACATCATAATATGTTAAAGAATACCAAAAAAGGTAAACTGCAATACTAATTCTCTCCTATTAAATTGGCAAAAATCAAGACGTTTGGCAACATTCTCTGTTGTCGAGGTTGTGGTAAAAACAGGCTGGTACATTACTGGCACAACTTTTACACAGAGGAAACTGCATGTGCATCTAGACTTCCACCTAGCAATCACATTTCTAAGAGTCATCACTGTCAAAAAATATAAAATAAATATGTACAAAGATGTTTATTGGGGAGATTTTTATAATGACAAGAGCTTGGAACAAAGCCAGTGTTTATTAACTGAAAGTTTATTGAATAAACCATGAAACGTCCATGCAATGGAGAATTGTGAAGTTTTAAAAAAGGAGATGGGACACTCTCCTGGGTATATCATTTAGTGACAAAAGCTACAGAATGGAATATTCTTTAGAGTGTATGACTTGAAGCAGTGGGTAGGGACCAGATGGTTTAAAGGTAAGTTTGAAATGTTTTACACTCTTATTATGTAGAATTGGAAACTACTTTCCTTCCCCTTAAATTTGGGCTGGCCTGTCACTGCCTTTGCCAAAAGAATATGGTAAAATGACAGTAGGTCAGCTGAGTCTAGCCTTTAAAGGACAAGCAACTGACACTTTACTCTCTTGGAAGCCTGAGCCAAGGGAGTCCTTCTACCCTCCCAGACAGACTACCACATAGAAAGGTCTTGATGCTACTTAGAGAAGGAGGAAGTTCCAGTTGAGCCAAGATGTCCAGCCATCCTTGCCAAGGCACCCGGCATATAAGTGAGCTGTCTCTGTCCCTCCTTGCCAGCCCAGCCAACCCCATGTTGATGAACATCATTGACAACATGAGCAGAGAAACTGCATACAGTATAGGAGGTTGGCTATTGTTATTTTTAAACTATCACATACGTTTTGTAGCAAATGATTCATTTGATGTATGGACATCAAATGTATGACGATGTTTACTGAGGTGATTTTAGTAATGTTGAATTTATCTGAGCATAAATCAAAGAAATAATTTCTTTCTGAGAAATAAATCAAAGACCCCCAAAAGTTAAATTTGAATAGAAAAAATCACTATGTACCCATATTCTTTATACTTCTAAAAATACACATTTCCTGCCGGGCATGATGGCTCACGCCTGTAGTCCTAGCACTGTGGGAGGCCAAGGCGAGTGAATTGCCTGAGCTCAGAGTTTAAAGACCATCCTGAGCCAGAGTGAGACCCCATCTCTACCAAAAAAAAAAAAAGCTGGGCGTTGTGGTGGGCACCTGTAGTCCCAGGTACTTGGAAGGCTAGGGGCAAAAGGCTCGCTAAAGGAAGAAAAGAAAAAAATACTTTAAAAAAAAAAAGAAAAAACTTCAAACTAAGATGAGTAAAAGCCCGTTGAAAGCAAAATTCAAAAAAAAAAAACATATTTCCCAGTTTGAATCTCTGAAATGGCCTAAAAGCAATGACAACCCAGGAGCAATGAACAGCCCAACTACCCAGTGAGTGCTGTTTAAATATCACTACTTACAAAATGATACCAGTATTCTTCATAGAAATGACTGACTCCAAGTCATTAGGGCTGAAAATAGACAGGGTGAGTTTCTTGGTGTACCATGAGACCCAGACGACATTTAAGACAATAGCATCATGCTTACAACTCACAGAAGCCAAGCCAAAGGTGCTATTCCTACGATGACATAATGTGAGAAGAAATTTATGACTGCAATGGATTAAAATATATCAAATATATAAAAACTTATGAATTAATCATGACACTAAAAAAAATCTCTTTCATCACCACTGGAGGTTGCTAAGGTACTAACTTACTACTCCAAAGTTTGATAATGCACAAAAATCAAACATTTATTCTGCCTTTCCTATATAGAGTCTATTTCTAAGTAATAAAAAAGATTGTTGGGAACAATCTTCTACTTCACAGAAAAAATCCAGGTAATAAAGGCAGAAAGAGTAGTGAAATTGAAACATCACCATTTGCTAACACCAATGAAATAAAAGATCTAGACAATAACTGTGAATAAATACTAAAAATCATTGGCTGAAATGTTGAGGGGAACATTATACCAGAGAGAGCAGGCTGACATCACTTGAACACATAAATCCATGTCTGCATCATCAAAATTGGAAGAACTACATATTACAGACTTCACAATGTATTGCCAAATAGTTCTACTTGAAACTTCTGAAGTGTTCCTGTCTAAATTTAAAAAATAAAAACTCAACCTGAATCTCTTCAATCTCTACATACAGCTGTAAGATAACAGGTAATACTAGGAATAGGATAACAAGCTAAATGACATAATGAAAAAGTAATCAACCAAATTCAGAATGTAGCATAGCCTACAGGCCTAATGTTCTGATACCACCAATAAATAAAGCAGCATGAAAAAAGAAAACAAAAATCATGTGATAGTTATACTTTTAGTTTTTTGAGGAATTTTCATACAGTTTTTATATTGGCTATATTAATATACATTCCCACCAACAGTGTGCAGGGGCCCCTTTCCTCTGCCTCCTCACCAATATGTTATCTTTCATATTTCTCGTAGAAGTCCCTCTAACAGGCATGAGCTGCTCCTACATTGTGGTTTTAATTTGCATTTTGGTAATAATTAGTGATGCTGAGCATTTTTTCATGAGCCTATAATGCATATCATTCAGCCTTAAAATGAAAATATCATTTGGAAACAACATGGATGAATCTAGAGATTATACTAAGTGAAATAATTCAGGAGCAGAAAGATAAACACCACATGATCTCACTTACTGGGAGAATCTTTAAAAAGTTGGATTTGTAGAAGGAAAGTATATAATGATAGTACCAGAAGCTGAGCCTAGGGAGGGCAAGGAAGTGGGGAACTACTATACTGGTCAAGGAATATTAGACAGGAGACAAGTTTTGAGATGAACTGCACATCAAGGTGACTAAAGTCATAATAAAGTGATGTAATTTTCAAACTAACAAGTAAATTTCAAATGTATCTCTACAACAAAAGTCAAATAAGCTTGATTTAATCACTCCATATTGCATATGTATATCCAAGCATCACACTGTACTCCATAAACGTAACACAACGATTATTTGTCAATTAAAGATAATAGAAACAAAAATAAATAAGTTTTTAAAAGGAAGAAAAAGACACTGATAAAAAAAAATTTTATGACACTGGTCATAAAAACCAAATGACCAAACACAGTATGTGGACCTTGTTTAGATTCTATACAACTAACTGCAAAACCACCTAGTAAAAAAAAGTCTGAAGTTTATCAGTTTCTTCAATAATAAAGCAAAAGTTAAATATTCACCTATCCTATGAACCAGACATTTCACCACTATCTACCCAAGAGAAATAAAAACATGCTCACAAAAGAACATGTACAAGAAAATTCATGGTCATTTTATTCATAATAGCCAAAATGAGGGGGGAAAAAACAAATGTCTACCTGCAGAAGAATGGATAAACAAACCATGGTATATTTACACAACAGAGTACTAATTGGGCTTTTGTTTGTTTGTTTGTTTTTTGTGACTCACAAATCTCACAGAGGCAGCATTTATTGGCTATTTCACCGAGCTGGGTTTCTCAGCCTTGGCACTGACATTTGGGGCTAGATAAGTCTTATTTTTTTTTTTTTACTTAATAAAAAGGAATGAACTACAATAGACACAACATAGATGGACCATAACACTAAGATAATATGCTAAGTGAAAGATTTGAAACACAAAATAATATTGCACAATTCTATTTACCCCAAATTCTAGAGTAGGCAAAACTAATCTATGGTAAAAAAATTATGAGCCTTTTTTAAGTGATGAAAATGTTCCAAACTTTGAGAGGGATGTAAATTATAAGAGTGTGTGCATTTATCAAAATTCATTAAAATGTATGTTCAGGATTTCTATATGTCTCTCTCAATAAATGTTATCTTTGAAAAAAGAGTGAAAACAAATACTAACTTCTGGTCAGTAGGTTTTCTTTTCACAGTGATATGGAGTAACAAGTCTGGAACCACTTTCTGTGTATTCTAGGAGTGAGCAAATAGGTGATTGCACTACAGGTGACAGGGGCCATATTTCTCAGCGTTAGTCACAGAGATATCAATGAAGGAAGGAGAACAACTAGAATGCATTGAATGGGGAAAGGAGCCATCGGTATTAATTTATAATTTTCATTAATGTATAGCTTTTAATAATCCATAGTTCTATAAAAGTAAATGTGTGTGTGTTTTCTAGCTCTGTCTGTTGATACAACCTAAAAGCAAAGAATTCAGGATAGCAATGAGCACACCCAGCACCCAAACCTTCTTTCATTAAGAAGAATAGGAACTCTTTGAAAACGTTTACTCCAAAGCTGGAACAAAGAAAGCACAGAGGATCCTGGAGCACCTTGTTGCACCAGAAATTAAGGCAGTGCTCAAAGAACAATGGGGACTAAGGAGCAGGCTTCACAGGACTCCCACTGGCTAAACCTGGAAAAATTTGAGCATCAAAAATAAATAATTAATTAGAACACATTAAGAAAAATAACATTCTACAGGCTCATACTGATGTCAATAAAACTGTTAATACATAAACGGCAGAGGAAGATTCTTGGTTATAGTAGGATGACAACTAATAAATATACACAATAAATGTAGGAAATCACAACGGCTGCTAAAACTTGTGAGTGAAAGTTTGATGAGGGCCAGGATATGCATTCTTAAGTGTACAATTCAGTGGCATTAAGCACATCTACATTGTTATCCAACTATCACCACCATTCATCTCTAGAACTTTTGTCATCTTCCCAAACTGAAACATCATAGCCATTAAACAATAACCTTCCAACCTTTCCTCCCCTAGCCTCTAGCAATTGACATTCTACTTTTTATCTCTATAAGGTAACTACTCTGGGCTCTTTATGTAACTGGAATCATATAGTATTTGTCCTTTTGTGACTGGTTTATCACTTAGCGTAGTGTCTTCAAGGTTCATTCATATCAGAATTTTCTTCTTTTAAGGCTATTACATTGTATGCATACCCTATATTTCATCACTTCATCCATTGATGGACATAGGTTGCTTCCACCTTTCAGTTATTTTGAATCTGCTTAAGATCTTGCTTTCAATAATTTGGGGGTACATGTTCAGAAGTGGAATTGCTGGATCACATGGTGATTCTATTTTTAATTTATGAGGAATCTCCATAGTGTTTCCCATACAAGTGGTACCATTTTACATTCCCACCAACAAAATACAGTTACAACTTCTACACATCCTGGTCAATATTTGTTATTTTCTGTTTTGTTTTGTTTTTTTATAACAGCCATCCTAAGGTATGACGTGGTAGTTGATTGTGGGTTTGATTTTAATTTCTTTAATGATTAGTGATGTTGAGTATCTTTTCATATCTTCTTTGGAGAAATATCTATTAAAGTTCTTTGCCCATTTTTTGTGTTTTTTTGTTGTAGTTATTATTGCTGTTGTTGTTGAATTGTTTGAGTTCTTTATAGATTCTGGATATAACACAACATTGTGTTATATCATTATATGATTTGCAAATATTTTCTCCCATTCCTTTTTTTCTCTTTCGCTCTGTTGATAATTTCTTTTTTTTTTTTTACATACAATTTTTTAAATTCTAACATAGTCCAGTTGATCTATATTTCCTTTGTGGCCTTTAGTTTTGGTATCATCCAAGAAATCATTGCAAAACCCAATGTCATTAAGTTTTTCCCCTATTATTTTCTTCTAAGAGTTTTATAGTTTTGGCTCTTATATATAGGTCTTTTATCCAATTAAATTAAAAGTCCAACTCTATTCTTCTGTGTGTGGATATCTAGTTTTCCTGGCACCAATTTTTGAAAAGACAGCCCTTTCCCAATAGAATGGCCTCAGTGCTCTTGTTAAAAATCATGTGACCAGTGCTCTTGTTAAAAATCATGTGACTAAAAAACATACCACTTGCCTACACTCAGTCAGAAAGAATTAGAAATTTTGAATAGACCTATATCAAGTGCTGAAATTGCATCAATACAAAATCTTCCAAAAAAGAAAATCCATGGACCAGATGGTTTCACATCAGAACTCTACCAAACCTTCAAAGAAGAACAAGTCCCTAATTGCATAACTTATTCCAAAATACAGAGAAGGAAGGAATCCTCTCCAACACATTCTATGAAGCAAATATAACCCTGATTCCAAAATCAGGAAAAGACCCAACAAAAAGGGAAAACTATAGGCCAATATTATTAATGAATATCAATACAAAAATATCCAATAAGATCTTAGCAAACAGGATAGAGCTACACATTTAAAAAATTGTACATCATGATCATGTGATTTTATTCCAGAGATGTAAGATTGGTTTAACACATGTACATACATAAATGTAATTCACCACATAAATAAAATAAAAAACAAAGACCATACGATTCTCTCAATTGATGCAGAAAAGGCATTTAAAAAAATCCAGCATCTTTTTCTGACAAGAACACTTAATAGGCATAGGTGGGATATTTCTTAAACTAATAGAGGCCATCTATAATAAACCTACAGTAAATATCATATTGAATGGAGTAAAACTAAAAGCATTTCCACTCATAACTAAAACCAAACAAGGATGCCAATTATCGCCACTGCTATTCAACATACATGACCCCTCAGAAATTCAAAAAATCCTTAATGAATATTATAAGAAACTTTACTCCCAGAAATATGAAAATCTGAAGGAAATGGACCAATATACTTGGATGCATGCCACCTTCCTAAACTTGCTCAGAATGAAGTGGAAATGTTGAACAGGCCAATATCAAGTTCTGAAATAGCATCAAGTATACAAAATCTCCCTAAAAGGAAAAGTCCAGGACCAAATGACTTCACATCAGAATTCTACCAAACTTTGAAAGAGGAACTAGTATCTATATTACTCAACCTTTTCCAAAATATAGAAAAAGATGGAATACTACCCAACACATTCTATGAAGTGCATATCACCTTGATCTCTAAACCAGGAAAAGACCCAATAAGAAAAGAAAATTACAGACCAATATCATTAATGAATATTGATGCAAAAATTTTCAATAAGATTCTAACAAACAGAACCCAGCAACACATGAAAAAAATTATACACCACTACCAAGTGGGCTTTATCCCAGGATCTCAAGTCTGGTTCAATATATGTAAATCCATAAATGTAATTCAGCACATAAACAAATTAAAAAATAAAGAGCATATTATTCTCTCAATTGATGCAGAAAAAGCTTTTGATAATATCCAGCATCCCTTCATGATCAAAACACTTAAGAAAATTGATATAGAAGGGAATTTCTTAAACTAATAGAGGCCATCTACAGCAAACCCACAGCCAATATTATATTGAATGGAGTTAAACTGAAATCATTTCCACTTAGATCAGGAACCAGGCAAGGCTGCCCATTGTCTCCATTGCTCTTCAACATTGTAATTGAAGTTTTAGCCATTGCAATCAGGGAAGAAAAGGCGATCAAGGGTATCCACATAGGCTCAGAAGAGATTAAACTTTCACTCTTTGCAGATGATATGACTATATATCTGGAAAATACCAGGGATTCTACTATGAAACTTTTAGAAGTGATCAAGGAATATAGCAATGTCTCGGGCTACAAAATCAACACTCATAAATCTGTAGCCTTTATATATACCAATAATAGTCAAGTCGAAAAACAGTCAAGGACTCTATACCTTTCACAGTAGTACCAAAGAAGATGAAATATTTGAGAGTTTATCTAACAAAGAATGGGAAAGATCTTTATAAAGAGAACTATGAAACTCTAAGAAAAGAAATAGCTGAACATGTCAACACATGGAAAAACATTCCTTGCTCATGGCTGGGAAGAATAAACATTGTTAAAATATCCATACTACCCAAAGCAATATACAATTTTAATGCAATTCCTTTTAAAGCTCCATTGTCATATTTTAAAGACCTCGAAAAAAAAATACTTCATTTTATATGGAATCAGAAAAAAATCTCGAATAGCCAAGACATTACTCAGAAATAAAAATAGAGCAGGAGGAATCACGCTACCAGACCTGTGACTGTACTAAAAATCAATAGTGATCAAAACAGCATGGTACTGGCATGTACCATGGAACAGAACGTTTGGAACAGAATAGAGAACCAAGAGATGAACCCAGCTACTTACTGCTATTTGATCTTTGACAAGCCAATTAAAAACATTCAGTGGGGAAAAGATTCCCTATTTAACAAATGGTGCTGGGTGAACTGGCTGGCGACCTGTAGAA
>CAUYON010193625.1:0-18971 GCA_963573935.1 Arctocebus calabarensis | reverse complement strand
TTAGAGATCTAAAAATAGATCTGCCATTCGATCCTATGATTCCTTTACTAGGTATATATGCAGAAGACCAAAAATCACATCACAATAAAGATATCTGTACCAGAATGTTTATTGCAGCCCAATTCATAATTGCTAAGTCGTGGAAGAAGCCCAAATACCCATCGACCCACGAATGGATTAATAAATGGTGGTACATGTATACCATGGAATACTACACAGTCTTAAAGAAAGATGGAGACTTTACCTCTTTCGTGTTTACCTGGATGGAGCTGGAACATATTCTTCTTAGCAAAGTATCTCAAGAATGGAAGAAAATGTATCCAATGTACTCAGTCCTACTATGAAGCTAATTTAATGGTTTCATATGAAGGCTATAACCCAACTATAGCACAAGAATATGGGAAGGGAGGGGAGGGGGAAGGTTGGGGTGGAGGGAGGATAATTGGTGGGGCCACACCTATGGTGCATCTTAGAAGGGTACAGGCAAAACTTACTAAATGCAGAATTCTAATGTCTTCATACAATAACTAAGAAAATGCCATGAAGGCTATGTTTAACAGTTTGATGAAAACATTTCAGATTGTATATGAAGCCAGCACATTGTACCCCTTAATTGCACTAATGTACACAGCTATGATTTAATAAAAAATAAATAAAAACAAAAATAACAACAACAACAAAAAAAGAAGAAGAAGTAGGCCACAGTCTAGCAATGAAGTTTGAATGGGAGTATGGAATTTTTCTAGGCTGGGAACTTTAGGGCAGCCATCCAGTTTGAGGAGGTGCATCATTGGACGACAGAGTTGAAGATAATTTCCTATAAATTTCTACATTAATAACAAAGAGAAAAACCTCATCAGTTTTCCACATTGAAGAACAAGGAAGAATTTGGTCAAGATTGGGAAAGCTGTTGCCATGGTTCAAACAAGATTCATCACCATCAAAACTCATGTTGAGTCCCCATCCACACTGCAATGGCGATGAGGGGTAGCAGGACTTTTCAAAGGCATTTGGGGCATGCGGGACCCACCTTTATATAGGAAATAATAAATTCTCATGGGAGTGAGTGGGTTCTTCCTCTTACTGGACTAGAGTATTACAGCTGCTGAGAGAGTGAGTTGTCATGACGCATGCCGTCACCCCTCACATTTTGTCTTTTTCATACATGCCTGTCTCCCCTCTGCTTTTCCACCACCTTATCACATATCACAAGGTCTGCACCAGAAGCTAACCAGGTGCAACCACTAGATCTTGCATTTACCAGCCAGCAGGACTGAAAGCCAAAATAAATCTATTTTATTTTTAAATTACCCTGTGTTGAGCATTCTGTTATAGCAACAGAAAATGGCTTAAACAGCACTAACATTATCTCAAGACTTAATTTGATGCCATCATGGTGAAGTATGATACTAAATATATCAATATACATCCAGATTGTCTTTTGTTGTTGTTTTAAAATTCACACCTGCAAGGTCCAATGTCAAGAAAAAGCTATTTGATCTATTTAAAATGGGTCTTGAAAGATAGATAAGGGGTAGAGTTGCAAGAGCAGCAGTCAGTATATAGTGTGTTTGTGTGTGCAGACCACAGTTAAACTTCAGGGAAAACAAAATGATGCTTCATGTATGTATATATTGTATCTATAAATCATAATATACAATATGGCTTCTCTGTGTATGAGATTTCCATAGTTATAATGACGCAAACACTGAATATTGTTGTAGCTAAAAAGTATGATACATTTGTTTTAAGATAGGAAAAGGGAATGTGTATAGATGAATTAAAACTCTAAATTCTTATTCTCTATAGTAGAAAATTAACAAGTAATGGCTAAAATTGAAAATCAGAAAAATAACACTACTGTGATGTTATTTAGTATTATACATACAAATAATAGAAAATAATAAAAAAATGTTGAAAGCAGAACCCTTAGGAGTGGTGTTATTTTTGGTAACTGTTAACAGAAACTTGGTAGTTTTTATTTGGCTTTTTGAAATATAGTGTATGTGCACATGTATATTTCTTTACTAAAGTAAACATTAAATTTACATACAGTTTATTTTTTAGAGCCTTTTTCAAGGTATTGGAACAATGAGGTCTATGTGTAAATGTTTATTCATAATGATTTTTCTTTCCAAGTTAGTTTTGATGCATAATTTTGATGGGGCACTTTCCACCTTAACCTCAGAGAACCACAGATGGCAAACATTTAAATTCATTTGGGTAATTAGGACCACATCTCAGAAGAGCATATTCTAGAATTAGAGGAGATGTGTGATTCTTCCCTAAGAAGTAAAGGTGGTTTTATACCACCAAAAAAGTCTTCCGAATATTTTCCTAATAGGTAACATTGCCCTTGTAAGTCATGTGAATCTTAAGCCGTTATAGTTAAACAATGTGCATTCCAAATCCATAATCTTTCATTGAGTCCAGTGATTATTTCAATAAGAATGACGAATTTAGTTATATTTCTCAAAAGTTAGAGGCTTAATTAGCTACAGTAGGAAGCGTTATAATCTTTTTCAGCTCTACCAGTTTTATTAAACAATTGATAGAAGACTAAGATGACTAGGAGATAGGAGAGGGAAGGGAAGGGCTTTTATTTTGTGTTTAGGTAGGTGGGGAGGGCTTGGGGACTTGGGGGCTGGGGAAGGGGGGAGGGGTGAGAAAGAGGAAGACTTTTTTTCTTAAATCTTACAATATCCTAGGGTGCTTCACTTTTCTAAATCATGCCCAGAGTTGCTTATTGGAGATTAAGGCACCTGAAATTCAAATCAGAATCCATGTTTCTCCATAGTTCACATTTTGTTCAGTTTGTTAAGAACCGAGATAGGATGACTAGAAATCCATCCTAGGTCTGGGATCCTGCATTTGCTCCCTTTTACTCTGGTTCTAAATACAACAAGGATCTTTGTGGATTTGTTATTCATAAGACTTAGAGCCCAACATTCATTTCTCTTAAATAATACCTAACCTATATCTGTAAATTTTTAAGTTTCTTAAAGCAGAAATGTAAACACTTCTTGGCTGTCCTCTAAACATCTGTATCTCACTGTCTTTAGTACAGGTTACCTTACAGCTCTCTTCCAAAACATGGCATAATTGAAATTGTATGGTGAAGGAAACTTTGAAATGATTAGGGTGAGGGGCAGGCACAGAAGAAGTGAAAAATTCTGCCAGCATCATAAGGATGCTTTGAAAATCGTTGGCTATTAACTAAAGAATGAGATTAGACTCGTGTCAAACTTCAAAGCTTCTTTCTAACCACCTATTTTAAAAGGCTTTTTGGGGGGAATAAAATAGTTTCCCTTTTCTTCACAACACAGTGAGAAATATAGTTTTGTTCATTTATACTTTCTTTTCTTTAGGATAAAATTCTTTTGAGTTTATTTGAGAGGATGAATTCTTGTCCTGCCCTTTCTTGCCAATGATTTTTCAAGGTAATAAAAAAAAATACATGCAAACATTTTCCCAATTTGTGATGAGCACTCAATAAACAGAAAATGCTAATCATACTAATTTCTCCTCACTGGCAAAGTGTTGCATAAATAATCTATTAACATACAAGGGTCATCAGGGTTAAGCTGTTCAAACTTTGTCATTGATTTCTTCCCTTTTCCCTATTCTCACTTCTTTTTTAAATGGTACTATGTAACTCTTCTTTTCAATTTTATTATAAAACTTTGCTCCCTTGAGCATCTCTGTGAAGCTCTGCTCCTAAAACATTAATTAAAGGGAGGTGAAATGTTTGACTAATCAGCAGAGGAGTCTGTAGGGTTCCAGTGCTGAATGACAAATGCCAATATCTACTTTAGATTTGTTGGATCAACCAGCCAATATGGAGAAACTGATCCATCATCTTGTCACCAATTCCCATAGCATCGCAAAAGCCTGCCAATTAAAAAAAGAAGTTGTAATCACAATACATCACTCAGCCGCTATTGCAGGAACATGATAAATAGGAACCTTTTCTTCCTCTCTGTTGAGAATTTGATGTCTTTTTTGAAAATTTATTTCATTTTTTAGGTTAATGCGAAACCAGATCCAAATGAAAAAGAGAGCTCCTTAAGATATATATTCCTCTGTTCTTTCTCCTGAAGCATAAATTAACATTTTGTTGAATAGGTATAAATTCTGTAGACTTTCAAAAAGTGACAGATGTAGTTAAGACAGTAATTTGTATTCCTGAGAACTGGACCACTTAATAGTCCTTTTTCTGTGCAAAGCCAAACTTTGAAATCTTCTTTGGTGAACATTCACTAAAAAGTGGTAGGTATACAACACATAAATTCTGTAAGCCCCCTCATTCTGTAACAAGACAAAAGTATGCCACATAAACCTTTCGAGCCACATTTCTCACCTCACTCACACCCAGACCCTTTTCTCCAGCTATAGGCAGTTCTTTCAGTGGTCAAACAGCTCTCTAGGCATGTTTTTCCCTTTATCTAGAAGGTTCTCCTGACCCTTGGAACATTTAGCTAACTCCTGCAAGTTCTTTCAGACCTGAGTTAAATACTATTTATTTTTAGGAACACCCTTGACACCGACCTAAGGGCTGAGTTAAAGACCTTTTTTCTGGTTTGCGTCTGTGATACCCTATAATTCTTGGTTTATGCCTCTTTTCAAACCTAAATGGTTAAATCTTTTCATTGTAATGAGAGATTTTCTTAACTGTTTCCCTTTTAAGGTAGTGAGTGCCTTGAAGATTAGGGACCATCTCAAAATTTACCTGGTACTCAAACCACTAGCACAAGGACTGGTTCCCAGTGGGTGCTCAGATCTGATAGCACATAAAGGTGGTCTTAAAACATACATGCTTAAATCTCTGAGAGGTTAACTATCATCTTAAAATCAAGCTCAGCTCCTTAGCAAAGTCTATAGCAGGGGTTCTCAAACTTTTTAAACGGGGGCCAGTTCACTGTCCCTCAGACCATTTGAGGGTTGGACTATAGTTTAAAAAGAAAACTATGAACAAATTCCCATGCACACTGCACATATCTTATTTTGAAGTAAAAAAACAAAATGGGGGCAGTGCCTGTGGCTCAAAGGAGTAGGGCGCTGGCCCCATATACTGGAGGTGGTGGGTTCAAACCCAGCCCCAGGCAAAAACTGCAAAAAAAAAGGGGGGGGACAAATACAAATACAATATTTAAAATGAAACAAAAGGCGCCCCTTATCTGCAAAATAAGACCGCCTAACTTCAGGAAAAAAAGACCCCCCTTAACCACAAAAAGGGCCCAACTAACCGCAAAATTAAAAAAAAAATAGAATTCCTAACTTCAAAAAATATATAAATCTTAACTTGTTCTTACCTCGGTCCTCAGGCAGCAGCAGGCTCCATACAGGCAAGCTCATGACTCCTCCGATCAGGAGTCTCAGTCTCCGGTGAGACTGAGAAGAGGAGTCCAGAGACAGAGAGGAGGAGGAGAGTGCAGCACATATTCCACACCTGTGCACTGTGGCCCCGGGTTGAGTCAGCTGCTAGGCAGGACAGGCAGCGGTGGCAAAAACACCCGGCGGCCAGATAGATGTCCTCACGTCCGCATGTGGCCCGAGGGCCATAGCTTGAGGATCTCTGGTATACAGAGTCCTAAACAAACTGACCACTGCTCTTATCTCTAGCATCCTATACAGGCAGCCTCTGCATCCCTTATTATGCCTTATTCCCAACTGATTTGCTATATTTTTTTCCATGTGACAAGTTCCTTTCTATCTGGGGGCCTTTGTAAATCATATTTCCTATGATTGAGATATACTTCATAACTATATTTTTGTTTTGTATAACTGATATTTTAAATTTCAATTTTTTCCCCAAGAGACAGGGTCTTGCTTTGTGGCCCAGTCTGGCCTCAAACATCTAGGCTCAAGTGATCCTCCCACCTCAGCCTCCCCACATATTGGAGTTGACAGGTACACACCACCTCACCCAGTTTTAATCCTCGTTTTTTAAAAGCCACTTCTTTAGAGAACATTTCCCTGATACTTTCCCCCTAAACACAATTATTTCTGCAACTGCCTACCTATTCCATGACATCCTGGCTCTATCACACATGTATCATTGGTGTATAAATTCAGTCCTTTCTAAATTATAAGTTCCCTGAAAAAGAGTGTCATGCTTCTTTTATTCATATCTATATCTGCAATATCTGAGAAGAAACAATAAATATTCGTAAGCTTTTTGACTAATTCAATCTCGTATATAAAAAACAAAATTTTGATAAATTAGATTAATTTTGACAAACTAGAATAAAGGCTATAAACATGAAATAGTGATCTTTTAAAAATTAAGCTTTTGTAGTAAAATTTATGAGCTACCATAGGGCCACATAAAACTGTTTGGGCTTTCTTACCCACAGTGCTGCAGAAGTTGCTGTGTTTCCCAAGATAGCTGTAACTGTGCACAGTAATGTCATGCTTCTGTGACTGATGCTGGTACCTTGCCTCTCTTGTTCTCTGTATAAGGGTATAAAGGACTGGGTATAAAGGTGTATAGAACCTTTCCTATAAAAGGTATAAAGGTATAAAGGACTGGGTATAAAGGTGTATAGGACCTTTCACTTGTGCAGATTGCAGATTGTGGACTGTGGACCTGCCATGTAGCTCAGCTTGCCGGCCACCAGGAGCTGGATGAGGGTGGACTTTCCATGTAGTTCACCAGCCAGCTGCTCTGAGCTGAATAAAGCATGCTGCACCTGCTTTTAGCACCTGGGTGATTTCCTGGTTGCCCCAATCAGAATATTTGCATTACGAAGATGACTCTAAGAAACCCATATTCTTTGTTTTGCATTCTTTTTCCATGAGTCAATCAACAAGCTTAAAATAAGAATGTCTTAACTCTTAAAAGCCAGTTACCTAAGTTTTTACCATAGGCCATGAATCTGGCAAGGATCCAGAAACCTGAGGGTATCATTAAATTTGAACAAAAGCATGCATAATCATTTCTCTGCCATGCTCCTAACCCCAATAATTGTTTGCTCTTGTAATTTCCTTGACAGGTGTGAGGACCTCACTCCTTTCCTCCCTAGCTAGGTGTGGCATAAGTGCAGTCACTTCACAAATTCTTCCACACTTTGGCACTGATAGATCAAAGGACACATGAGTTTCCGCATTCCATGACCTACATCTTGATCCTAATGTCCATTGTTTTGCCTTCCAAAATAGAAGATAAAACAGAATTGAGGAGGTAGAAAACAGTGCCCCTGGGTAAAACGTTTCAAAGGTCTAAGAAGGCAATTGTGCCATATCACATCCTTAGCATCCAAGGTCTACTGAGACTACTCGCCAACCTTCCTGCTTGCTAAGCCTTTGAGCGGTAAATAGATGGTGCTGATCTTGGAAAAGGACTTACAGGAGTCCTGATTCCCTAATGCAATCACATAAAACACTGATAATAATTTGGCTTAAAAGTACTGCATCCCCACTGACACTGACTACTGATATCAGTGAAATTTATGAGCTTATTTATTTGTTTACCTTCTGTCTGAACAAGAATCTTAACAGAGAATTAAAATTCAACAGAGAGAAGCCCAAGTTGAGAACCATATTCCAGATATTGTTTTTAATATTTTATTTGATTCACACTGATGAACAAGAGAGCATTAAAGTTCCTCTAGTCACTTTTTCAAATATTGCAAAGCAACAACAAGGATCAGGATCAGAAAATAAATATTTGCTAAGATATTACCAGACCAAATAAAGAAAAATAAACAAACAGAAGGTCAGGGAAATTAAAGAAATCCACCTTCTGAACTGTCAGGGTGAGCAAAGTGCTAAACCAGAGACCAGATTGAAAATGAGTTATTTAATGTTAAAATATCTCCTCGATGCTCTTGTGAGAACTCCTTATAGCTCATTTACATTTCTAAAAGGGAAATGATAAAATTCCCCAGCACTATAACTTCATGAACTGTATTTGTAGGTTTAATTTAAATATGAAATTCTCTTTTAAAAAGTTTTGTATAATGTTGCATAGAAGCAGTCTACAGAGCAAGCTGGCAATGTAACAAAGATAGTCCCCACTATTTTCTTTAAAATATGAAGACATAGTACACTGGTTTTAGGAGGATATTAAATGCATTTTTAAAAACAAAATGTCTGTAGGAAACTCCCTTTTCTGTTTCCTCACCTGGTCATACTCTACTTATTTTGATATATTTCTATCTTTACCTAATTTGATATATTTGATTATATTTCCATCTTTATCATTGGGAAAGAGTTGATCTGGTCCATAATTGTTTTGAAAATATATTTTTTTAATTTCATATTATTATGGGTCACACACGTTTTGGTTACATAATTTGCTTAAGTGAGGTTAAAATCAGAGTTATAGGTATGCCATTCACCTAGAAAGTACGCAGTATACCCATGTAGTGTTCTTTTTGGAGGGAATTTATCCATCCCCTTCTCCCTATCCTCCTTCAAGAGGTTTTGTTTCAAAAGTTTACATTTCTGATCTGTATAAGATTTACACCGTTCATTTATGACTATAGGTATAGGCTATCAACACAACTACCTGATTTAAAGTTAAGTCATCATTGTCACTTTCTTGCTAGTATATGGGCAAAGCACTCAATTCATTACTATTTTTATTCTTACCTTTTAGGTGCTTGTTTTAATATCTTCTGGATTACAAAGAATTAAGACTGTTCCTGTTACATTCACCTTCATCATCCTACCCAATACAAAATACCATCTAATTAGAAGGAAAGAATCACTAATAACCAATGTTTTTACACATTAATCCTTTGGTTGAAAATACTCAAATAAACTGAGGCAAAATAAGGTCTTGAGTTTACATTCCTTGACTTGCTCTTGTTTCCTCTTTGAAGTCGCAGGCACAGTCATAGCAAATGGTAGTTTGCTCATGGTTGGCTTTTTTGAGATCTGAAAATAGAATCAACCCTGGTTGATTTTGCATTGATAATGGGGTGACTCATGGCAGATTATTAGCCTGATTTTCCACCGAAAAGTCATTAAATTTACCTTCTGCTACTCTGAGGTAAAGTTTAACCAGTAGCAACTGATTTGAGATGGTTCATGTTGTCTTCACTTTCCTTCTGTTCTGAGACCCCAGAACAATAATACATCCTCATTTCTATACCTAGTAAGAAAATGACAATGGGTTGAAACCATCCTATAAATTATTCTGTCTAGGAACCCTGAATTAAGCTCTTTCAGAGCCTACAACAGTTATTGCATATACCTCTGCAAGGCACACACACCATGACTGGGCAGGGTACCATGTACTAATTTGGTACTTTTCCAAGTATAGCTGTACCATAATGAGGTGAAAGAGTTAATACCAATTTTTTGAAGTACTACAGAAATTTACATCCTAGGAAATTATGGCTCCTTTTAATGGCATTTGCTCTTATAAGTGATTCCTTTTGTTAACTACTCACTAATTCTTGCTTGTTATTTCACAGGAAGAAAACTATCCTAAGTAATTTTAGTAATGCTACTACTTTTTTAATAAATAAAATTAATGGTTTTATTAAAGGAATGACTAAAAGTTCATGTCCAGTTTGTTGGGATTTGCTTCTCCTTAATTACTTCAATATTTTTTTCAGCTAAACTTCTGTCTGAACAAGAATCTTAGAATGGAATTAAAATTCAACAGAGAGAAACTCAAATTGAGAACTGCACTCCAGGTATTGTTTTTAATCTTTTATCTGACTCTCACTGATGACATTATGCATTAAATTTGGATTATGCATTAAATTTGAAATATGAGTTCACTGTATTGTTTTTCACTTAAAAAATAACTCTAAGCAATGGCATTCCATTTTTTCATAAGCAAAGATAATAAGCTCATACAAATGAAATGCTATGAACTGCCAGACCCTATTCTGTCTGGGCACCTACCTCTATGTTACATTCTTTTATTCTTAAAACTGTGATGTTGGTACCACAATCCTTACACATTCCTCTGCCTTAAGGTGAGTTTGATGTCTTACCAAAATCAAAGGAGAAAGTGATGCTATAAAATAGTATAATTCAGATAAAAGGGACTAAGTGTATTGGCCAAATCACTTAAAATCTTGTTCTTTGTTTTAGGGATCTGATGTTACAAAAAGACCTCCACTGCCAAATTTTAAGATCTTCTATGAGCCAAAGATAATCTTTTTTTTTTTTTTCTGAAAATATACGTGGCCTGAAAATTTCTGTTTAGTTTAGGAATGGTAAAAAATAAAATGCCTTAGTTATAAAGTCCTAACAAATTTGGTTGGTAGTAGAAATGACAGGTCAGCTAAAACTGCTGACTATGCTGGGTCCTACTATGGTGTCACTCATAACAGAGACCGAAACTGTAACATTTTGACACATTCCAATTCTACATCTCTGAATTTGTTTTCCACCTTTTTTTTTTTTTATTAGTAAGGTAAGACTGCTTTGAAAACTCTGGAGATAGACAGAAGATTTATATAGACTTTCAACTGTGTGTGGGAATTAATTAGGTGGTATATTTCTCTTGTCTTCTGGCAGCCAGACACCATTATGTTTCTCTGCATTAGTGACTACACTGAATGAGATTTGCTTATATTTGATTTTCATGAGAAAGAGGAACATTTCTGAATAGCTCTGTTGTCTTCTGTGTGGGCGCATGGCTGGTAGTCTATAAACTAATTAGCATGAGCAGGAGCTAACAGAGAGTGGTTTGTCCCAGAAGTTGATAAGACAATCTAGAGTCTTAGAAGTAGTGCCAAGTGATCTCCCGGTCCTCTGCTCAAAAGTGATAATGCTAAAACCAGTTTATTAAAATTGGTAATCTAGTATGTTCTGCTAATTTCCTCTTGGGGATAGTACTTATATTAAAAGAGTTGCTTATTTTATGTCCATTCAAAAGCAAATGCGATATAGTTTGAAAACTAAGTTTCAGGATTTTTAGTGCTTATCTTTATTATCATCTGTGATCAGTTTTGAGGGCCAAAATTTGTGTGTAAAACCATCATATTTTCAGACTGATTGTTTTCAAACCTTTAATTAAATCTCAGTGTGCTCTCTCTCATGTTCTGAGCTCAAGCTCCTGCAAAAATAGTGAAACTACACATCAGCTGAGCAAGATTATGGATAGTTCTACCAGTTAGAGAAAAACGCATTAAATAAGAGAAGTAAGTAGGATCATTTCTCTCTGTTAATTAAAAACAACGATAGAAAACCATAGTGGCACTCATAAAACAGGCAATGAATGTGGAGATCCACATTGAGCATAAGATGTAAGAGTAATCAAAGTTTTAGGTTGAAAGTAAATAGAAGCTGAATCCTGGTTTTGACACATACTGAGAAATATTGGTCAATTTCTCTGAACAGCACTTTTCTTTATTGTAAAATAAAGGTAATTAGGCCTGACTCAAAAATGTGTGCATCTAGTTTGTAAGAAATAATAAATACTTAATAAATATTAATGTTTTCCCCTTTTATCTAACACACTTAAAATTTCCTCCATTTCAAAAAACAAGTAAAACAAAGATGCACATAAATAACATACCAACCCCAAATTTGTGCGTGTTTAAAAATTGTTTGCTTTTTCTTCATAGTTTTGATACATGCAAGATAGCCTAACTGAATATGAAATTCTTGAATCACACTCTTCCCTTTTTTTTTTTTTTTTTAAATGCTTCATTGTTGTTTGGCCATCTATGTTGCGAAATCTAATGGCAAAATTCTCTTTGCTTTGTCATGGACTGTCTTCTTGGCTGGGAGTTCTGAAACTTTGTTGGTTATCTTTAAATTTTAGTTGCTTCACTGGGATATGTCTTCGAATTGCTAGTTTTTGTTAGTTTTCCCTTATGTCAATTTCAATATATAGGTTCCACTGTTAATTCTAGAGAATTTCCTTGGATTTTATTTTATATTCATTCCATTGGGGTTCTCCTACATTTCTTAGGTCCTTGAGTTTACAGTTCTCACTTTCTTCTATTTTCATATTAGCAGTCCCTCAAAAGATGGGACTCCTTTCGAGCTGCTCTTAGGTGATACATACTGAAGCGTTTAGAAGGAAAGCATTTCAATGGCTGCAATGGAGTTTTAAATATTTCAGCCAAAATAAAATTTATATATGGATGACAGATATACACATACACACAAAGACTACAATAAAATCTCACAAAATGTTACCCATCTGTGAATATTTGTGAAGGACATGTGGATATTTGTTATACATTTTGTTCTAATTTTCTATAGATTTGAGTTTATCAGAATAAAATGTTGATAAGAGGATAAGCCACATTAAAAAAATTATCTATCTAGAACCGTAGGGGTTTTTTTTGGCATATTGAAACTTTTTAAATTGAGATACAAGATGATATATAATTTTCTATTTTTAACTTTTGTTAAGCATATAAGTCAACGGTAATAAATACATTTATTTTCATATTTTTCTTTTTAATTTCTCTCTCCCTTCCCTTTCTGGTCTCTGGTCAATGACAATCTGCTCTCTATCTTTATGAGATCTGTTTTTTACAGCTCCCATGTGTGAGTAAACATGCCGTATTTGTCTTTCTGTGCCTAACTTATTTCACCTGACATAAAAGCCTGGAGTTTCATCCATATTGGTGCAAAAGACAGGATTTTATTCCTTTCATGTCTGAATAATATTCACTTTTGTGTATATACCACATTGTCTTTATCTATTCATCACTTAACTAATTGCATCTTTTGGCGATTGAGAGTGCCAAGTATCACTATGATATATTGAGTTCCTTTCTTTTGCATATATACCCAGCAGGGCGGGTGCTGGGTTGAATGGTAGTTCCATTTTTAGATTTTTTAGAAACCTCCACATTGTTCTTTATAGTGGCTGTACTAATTTACATTCCCACGAACAGTGTAAAAGCATTCTCTATTCTTCCCTTCTTCTCCAGCATTTGTTATCACCTGTCTGCATAATATAAGACATTTTAACTGAGGTAGGATGATATTTTATTATGGTATTTGCATTTTTCTGATTATTTAATGGTAGTAAGCATTTTTCCATATACTTATTGACCATTTATGTGTCTTCTTTTGAGAAATTTATAGTCAGATCTTTTGCCCATTTTAATAACAGATTATTTGGTATTTTGCTTTTTTTTTGAGACAAAGTCTCAAGCTGTCACCCTGGGTAGAGTGCTTAGAGTGCTATGGCATCACAGTTCACAGCAAACTCAAACTTTTGGGCTTAAGTGAGTCTCTTGCTTCAGCCTCCCAAGTAGCTGAGACTACAGGTTCCCACCACAATGCTTGGCTATTTTTTGTTGTTGCAGTTGTCATTGTTGTTTTAGCAGGCCAGAGCTGGGTTTGAACCTGCCAGCCTTGGTGTATATGGCTGGCACCCTGCTGATTGAGCTACAGGCTCCGCCTGGTATTTTGCTATTAAGTCGTTTGAGGTCTTTGTGTGGTCTGGTTATTAATTTCTTGTCAAATGGGTAGTTTGCAAATATTTTCTCCCACTTCCTGGCTGTCTCTTTACTTTGTTGATTGTTTCCTTTGCTATCAGAAGCTTGTTATCTTAATGTATTCCCAGTTACCTATTTTTGCTTTGGCTGCCTGTGCATTTGAGGTATCACTCAAGAAATCACTGCCTAAACGGATGCCCTGAAATTTTCTTCCAGCAGTCTCATAGTTTCATGTCTTAACTTTAAATCTTTAGTCCATTTTGATTTGATTTTTCTATATGGTGAGATATAGGGGTCTTCTGCATAAAGTTATCCAGTTTTCCCACCATCGTTCATTGAAAAGACTGTCTTTTCCCCATTGTGTGTTCTTGGCATCTTTGTCAAAGATGACTTAGTTGTAAATGCATGGATTTATATCTGGATCCCCTATTCTTTTTCATTGGTGTTTATGTCTATTTTTATACCAATACCATGTTGTTTTGGTTACTATAGCTTTATAGTAAAACTTCAAGTCAGGCAGTATGATGCCCTTGATTTTGCTCTTTTAGGTTAGGATTGCTTTGGCTACTTGAGGTCTTACATAAATTGTAGAATATTTCTTTGTACTTCTGTGAAAAAAAAATGCCATTGATGTTTTGGTAAGGATTGAAAAGAACCTGTAAATTGTTTTGAATATTATTGTCATTTTAACGATATTAATTCTTCCAATCTGTGGGCATGGACTGTCATTTTATTTTTGTTATTCTTTTCTACTTTTTTCATTAGAGCTATATAGTTGTGTTTTTTAATAGATTTTAAATAGATTTTTTTAGTTGATTGATTCTTAGGTTTTTTAATATTTTTCATAGCTATTTTAAATGGGATTACATTTTAATTTCTTTTTCAAGTTGTTTTCTCTTTGTGTATGTAAATGCTAATGGTATTTGTACATTGAATTTGTTTTTTTTTGTTTTGTTTTGTTTTTGCTTTTTGGTTGGAGCCAGGTTTGAACCCACCACCTCTGGCATATGGGGCCAGAGCCCTACTCCTTTGAGCCACAGGTACTACCTTATACATTGAATTTGTATCCTGCAACTTAACTGAAGGCATTTATCAGTTGTAACAACTTTTTGGTGGACTCTTTAGATTTTTACAGTTATTAGACTGTGTCATCTACAAACAAAGCTAATTCAACTTCTTCCTTTCTAATTTGAATGTGCTATATTTCTTTCTCTTGCTGAATTGCTCTGGCCAGGGTGTCAAGTATTACGCTGAATTATGGTGATGAAAGTAAGCAACTTTGTCATGCTTTGATCGTCAGAGGAAAGGCCTTCGATTTTCCCCATTCAGTATGATGTTAGCCATGGGCTTGTCATATATGGCCTTTATTATTTTGAGGTATATTCCCTCTTTATCCATTTAGTGAAAGATTGGATCATAAAGGGATCATAATGAGATGTTTATTTTACCAAATATCTTTTGAGCTTGAATTGAAATAATCATATGGCTTTTGTTCTTGATTTTGTTAACTATGTATATCCTGTTTATTTATTTGTTTTATATCGAACCATTCTTGCATCCCTGGGATAAGTCCCACTTGATCATGGTAAGATCTTTCTCATGTACTACTGAATTCAGTTTATTAATATCTTATTGAGGATTATTGCATATATAAAGGCATGACAATTAAGTTCACAAACCCAGCCTAGCAAGAGTGCTACATACCTCATTACTGACTATCACTATGTTCACCTTTGAAGTCCTCCCCTTGGGAAGCTATGCACTGACTGCAGTGCCTAGTCCACCCTTCAGAGCAATTCTGAAACTCTTTTTCTGAAATGACCATCAGAGATGGTGTTGTACAAGGTCTCACATTTAAGTTCATGAACTTGAAACCATGTGTTTACAACTTGGTAAGGTTTCATAATCTGGGTATATCAGTGCATCATAGCAGTGTTTGTGTCAACATGTGGCAGTGCCTTGATAAGTAGTGTTTATTATTGTTATTGCATGTTTTTGTGTGCCTTACAATGTCAGCTCAGATGGTCATTCCAGAAAAATGAGTTCCACAATTGCTCTGAGAGGTGAACTGGGCCCCGGCAGCAATGAATAGCATCTCAAGAGGAAGACTTCAAAGGTGACTGTAGTGATATTCAGCAATAAGTTATAGAGCACCTTTCTAGGATGGGTTTGCAAACCTAATTGTCAGACCCCCATATGTTCATCAATGATAATGACCTGTAGTTTTCTTCTTTTGTTGTGTCCTTGTCTGGTTCAGATTGCACAGAATCAAGGTCATACTGTCCTCACAGGGTGAGTTTTAAAGTCTTCCCTCCTATTTAATTTGTTTTTTCTAAGAGTTTGAAGATTGATATTACTTCTTTAATATTTCATAGAATTTAGCAGTGAATCCATCAGGTCCTGGGCATTTCTGTGATAAAAACAATTTTATCATGACTTAGATCTCATTACTTATTATTGGTTCATTGAGGTTGTCCATTTCTTCATGGCTCAATTTTCATAGGCTGTATGTGTACAGAAATTTTTCCATTTCTTCTAGGTTTTTCAATTTGATGAAATATAGTTGTTCATAACAGTCTCTACTAAGCCTTTATATTTCTGAAGTCTCCGTTATTATGACTCCTTCTTCATTTCTGATATTTCTAAGGTTCTGTTTGTTGTTGTTGTTAGTACAGTTAAAGGTTTGTCAATTTTATCTTTTCAAAAGACCAAACTTTTTATTGTATTGATCTGTATGTTTTTAGTCTTAATTTTATTTTATCCTTCCCTAATCTTTTTTATTTTTTTCTATTTATGTTGGGGTTGGTTTGTTCCTGCTTTTTTAGGAACAAAAAAAGCGTAGTGTATTGAAGTGTATTGTTAGATTGTTCATTTGAAGTCTTTCTCCTTTTTTGACATAGTTTTCTTATTGCTATAAGTTTCCTTTTATTACTGCTTTTGCCATATCTCATAGATTTTGGTATATTGTATCTTATATACCATTTTCATTTGGTTTAAGCTACTTTTAAAAATCCTTCATTTTTTCATTGTTTCCATTGGTTGTTAGGAACATATAGTTTAATTCATGTGTTGTATCCTTTTTAAGATTCCTATTGTGATTGATTTCTAGTTTTATTTCATTGTGATGAGTAAAGTTACTTAACATGATTTTCATTATTTGAATTTGTTCAGACTTGTTTTGTGGCCTATGATATGGTCTATTCTGAAGAGTGTTATTTGTGCTGATAAAAAGAATATGAATGCAGTAGCAGTTGGATGAAACTATTACTATATTGTAGACTGTCTCTCCATTTAGATCTATTAATGTTTAATTTATATATTTGAGAGGTCCAATGTTGGGTACATAGATATTTAAAATTGTTATAACCTCTTGCTGAATTGAACCATTTATCATTATATAGTGAGTTTCTTTGTCTTTTTCTTGTTTTTCAATCATTGATTTTCTGAGTCCTTGAGTCTGTTTTGTTTCATATAAGTACTCCTATTTTTATTTATTTTTCTTTCTTTTTCTGTTGCATGATATATCGTTTTCAACCCCTTCACTTTCTTTCAGTCTTTTTAATAGTAAAATTAATTTATAGGAGGCAACATAAAATTGCATCTAGTTTCTTTATCTACTAGGTCACTCTATGGCTTTAAATTGAGGAACTAAGACCACTTATAATTAGCATTCTTATTGCTAAAACATACCATTGCCATTTTATTTCTTCTTTTCTGGTTGTTTTGAGACTCCTCTCTTCCTTTCTTCTTTTTTCACTATTCCCATTTATGGCTAAGTGATTAGTTTTGGTAGTATGTTTTAATTTGTTTCATTTTATTATTAGTGAATCTTATCTATGTATTTTTTCACTGTGGTTACCATGAGACCTATACAAAACATCTGCCAGATATAGTAAGTTAAAGAGAGGACAAATTATCTTGGATTACAGATAAAAGAATATAAGCAAAGGCAAAAACATATAAAATTCTGTACATTAATTCCATTCATTCTACATTTTGAACTTTAGTTGTCTCAATAATCAATTTTTATATTATCTATCTCTAACAGAATGCTATAGCTATTATTATTTGGGGTAAATTTGTCTTTGGGTATTTTGCTAGAGTTTTGAGTGAATTGAACCACAAATAATATTTTATATTTGTCTGTGTACTTAATTTTAGCAGTGGGTTTTATACCTTTAGAAATTTTCTATTTTACATTACTTTCATTTGTCTTTCAGATTAAAGAACTCCCTTCAGTCTTTCTTACAAGATAGATCTGGTGGTATTCAATTCTTTCAACTTTTGCTTGTGAAATATTTTATCTTTCCTTCATATTTGGATGATAATTTTGCTGGATGAAATATTCTTGGATGACAGGTTTGTTCTTTAAACTATTTGAATAAGTCACTCTTGGTGACTCTTGTATATGCTTTCTCTGGAGAAGTCTGTTGCCAGATGAATTGGAGCTCCTTTATATATGTGTGTGTGTGTGTGTGTATTTTTTTTTTATGGTACTTAATTTTATTTTATTTTTTTATTTCAAAATATTAAGATAGTACACATGTTTTTGGCTACATGGGTTGCTTTTGCAATGCTTGAGTCATGGCTATAAGTGTACCCATCACCCAAACAGTGTTCATTGTACCCATAAGGCAATTTTTCACCTATTTTCCCCTTTTCTCCCCTGTCTTCATTTCAACTGAATTTTACTTTCCTCTGTGCAGATGTGTGCTGATCAGTTATTTCTAATTCAATAGGGAGTACATGTGAAGTTTGTTTTCCACTCTTTAGGTACTTCACTTAGGATAATGGTCTCCAGTTTCATCCAAATTACTGCAACAGGCATTAATTCATCATTGTTTATGGCTGAGTAGTGGCCCATTGCATACATATACCACATCTTGTTAATTCACTCATGAATTGATGAATACTTGGGTCGATTCCATATCTTTATACTAATTTTCAGTCCTACCAATAATGTATAAGTGTTCCTTTCTTTCTGAATCCAGCATTTATTGTTTCTGGACTTTTAATCCAAGTTATTCTAAAATAGATAGGTGATTAGTTTTATCTCTTACTGCTTCTAGAATCCTCTTTGTCCATGACCTTTGAGAGTTTGATTATTACATGCCTTGGGGCAATGTTATTTGAGTTGAATCTGTAGGCTGTTAAAAGACATAAAAGTCTTTTAACAGCCTACAGATATTTATAGATATTTATGTCTTTTCTAAGTGTTGGAAACATTTTTGTTATTATTTCTTTGAGTAAGCATTCTACTCCCTTAGTCTTGCCCAGCTCTTTGAACCTGAATAATTCTTAGATTTGCTCTGTTAATGTAATTTTCTATATCTTGTAGGTGATCTTCATTCTTTCTTGTTCTTTTAATCCTTTTTTCTTCCCTGACTGTGTATTTTCAAATAGCCAGTCTCAATTTTAAATGTCTTTTTTTTTTTTATAGGTAAATTTTGCATATGTCTTTTTTTTTTTTTTTTAATTTTTGTAAGACAGAATTTATTCACAGAAAAGAAAGAAAAGAATACAGAAAACATTAAGGCATCTGTTAGAGGGAGAAAATTCTAGTGGGGAGAGAGAAGCTCTCTCCGTTTCTCTCCC
>CAUYON010193619.1:0-31397 GCA_963573935.1 Arctocebus calabarensis | reverse complement strand
TCCTGTTGTTATTGAGTTCAACTTTTATTCCATGGAGGTCGGAGAAGATGCAAGGAATAATTTCTATTCTTTTAAATTTGCTGAGGTTAGACTTGTGACCTAAGATGTGATTGATTTTGGAGCATGTTCCATGGGGTACTGAGAAGAATGTGTATTCAATTTTATTAGAATGAAATGTTCTGTAGCTGTGTGTTCTGTAGCAGTTGTTGAATGGTTAAGTTAAAATCTAAAATTTATTTACATAGCTTCTTTTTGGAGGATCTATCCAACACTGCTAAAGGAGCATTAAAATCTCCAACTACTATGAAGCTGGAGGAAATCAAGTTACTCATGTCTATTAGAATTTTTCTTATAAATTGAGGTGCATTCTGATTGGGTGCATAAATATTAATAATTGAAATCTCATCATATTGAGTATTATCTTTAACAAATATGAAATGCCTGTCTTTATCCTTTCTTACTTTGGTTGGTTTAAAGCCTATTGTATCTGTGAATAGGATTGCAACACCTTCTTTTTTCTGTTTTCCATTTGCCTGGAATATAGATGACCATCCTTTCACCTTGAATCTAAATTTATCTTTTAAGGTAAGTTGAGATTGTTGTATGTGGCAGATATCTGGCCTGTGTTTTTGTATCCAGTCAGCCAACCTATGCCTCTTTAGAGGACAATTTAAGCCATTCACATTAATTGAGCATAATGATAAATCTTTAGAAAGTCCAGTGGACATTTTTAATTCTTTCATCACTGTGGAAGTTCAAATTTGATAAAAAGTTTCTGGGTGAGTTTACTTTTGTGGTGGAGGATTATGCTGGTCATTGTGGAGGATAGGTTTGAGAATATCCTGGAGAGCTGGTTTAGTTATGGCAAATTTCTTCAACATGTGGATGTCATTATAGTATTTAATTTCTCCATCATAAATGAAACTCAGTTTAGATGGGTACAGGATCCTAGGTTGAAAGTTATTTTGTTTTAGGAGATTAAAAGTTGATGACCATTCTCTTCTAGCTTGAAAGGTTTGCTCAGCGAGATCTGCAGTTATTCTAATATTCTTCCCCTTATAGGTAATGGATTTCTTACATCTGGCTGCTTTCAGAATTTTCTCCTTCATATTAAATTTAGTGAAGTGAATCTTGATGTGCCTGGGGGATGTCTTATTTGGGTTGAGTCATGCTGGGGTTCTGAAACTGTCTGGTATCGAATTTCAGATTCTCTTGGCATGTCTGGAACGTACTCTTTCATAATCTCATAAAGAAGGAACTCTGTGCCTTGTGACAGCACTTCATCATTTTCACGTATCCCTATGAGGTGAATATTGGTTTTCTTCAAGTTATCTCAGAGCTGTCTGAGAGAATGATCCATTTTTGCCTTCCATTTCTCTTCCTCTTTGGAAGTTTGGGAGCGTTCGAGAGTTTTGTCTTCCATGTCAGAAATCCTTTCTTCTGTTTGTTCCATTCTGTTACTGAGGGATTCTACTGTATTTCTCAGATCTTTGAGGGCTGCAACTTCTTGTCTCAGTGTGTCAAAATCTTTGGTCATTTTGTCTTTGAATTCATTTAATTCTTGAGACATCTTTTGGGTCATCGTTTGGATTACTGCTTGAAATTCTAATTCCATCTTTTCCTTCATTCTGCTGATCTTATTTGCTATCCAGACTCCAAATTCGATTTCTGACATTTCAGCCATTTGCTTATGCAAGGGATCTTGTGCTGTGTCTACCTTGTCGTTCCTTGGGGGAGTGGATCTACTCTGATTATTCATATTTCCAGAGTTTTTCTGTTGATTCCACCTCATGATTATTTTATTCACTGTTGCCTATGACCGTCCTCTGAATTGGGAAGTGTCTCTCCCAGTTAAGACCCTGGCAGGATTACTCTGTTGTTGCTGGATCTTTGTAGGGAGTGACCCTGTGTAGCTCCTCTGGGACTTCCCCACCCAGGGAGTTCTGGCTCTAGGAGTAGATCCAGAGTGTGGCACGCTGGCATGAAGCAGCAGGGCATGGGATGGTGCATGCGGTTCTGGGAGTGCCCGGTACCCGGTGGCCTTTGCAAAGGGAACCCGTGCCTCCAGCAGCCTCTGGCTGGAAGGAGGGCTCTGGAAGGGGGGCACGGGTTGCATAGCCTCCTGAGTACCTGGCCAGATGGGCAGGGCCAGTGCAGAGGCTGAGAGGGTAGAGGAGGACGTGAGTTGTGCGGGCTCCTAGAGTTCCTGGACCACACAGTCAGGCAGAGGCCTGGCAGGTTCCTGGCAGAGTCCCTGGCCCATGTGGGCAGCAGATGGATGCCTGGCATGGGGGTCCTGGTGGAGTTCCTGGCTGCTGCCATCGGAGGGCCAAGTCCCGGCTGGCGCATATCAGAGCTGCATGGGGGTCCCGACGGGGTCCCTGGCTGAGGCTGGTGGCGGGCCAAACCCTGGCGGGGCACCAATCAGGGCCGTGAGGGGGGCCCGGCAGAGTCCCTGGCCATGGCCAGGTTGGGTACCAGGCTGCGCATGAGTCCTTGAAGAGTTCCTGGCTGCGGTTGGCGGCAGGCCTAGGCAGGCAAGGCACCAATTGGGCTGCTCGGGGGTCCCTGCAGAGTTCCTGGCCTCTTTGGGCACTGGCAGAGGCACGGTGGGGCACGGATTGGAGCCAGACTGGGGTCCTGGCAACGTCCCTCGCCCAGCTGTGGGGGGGGGCGAGGCCAGGCGGGGCACAGATTGGAGCCATGTGGGAGTTCTGGCAGAGTTCTTGGCTGGGGCTGGTGGCATGCCAAGGCCTGACAGGGCACCAATCAGGGCCATGCGGGGGTCCCTGCGGAGTTCCTGGCTGCTGTGGGCAGCGGGCCTGGGGCACTGATCGAAGCCTGGCAGGGTTCCCAGCAGAGTTCCTGGCTGCAATGGGTGGAGGGCTAAAACCCGGTGGGGCACAGATTGGCACTGTGTGGGAGTCCCGGTGGACTTCCTGGCCTCTGCTGGCCTTGAGCTGAGGCCCGGTTGGGCACATATCAGAACCACGGAGGTCCCAGTGAAGTCCCTGGCCCCAGCAGGTGGTGGGCTTGGCTTGGGTGGAGTGAAACCCCATGGTTCGAGGGGAGTCTCTGGCCTAGGGGCTGGTGGTGGTTTGGTGGGGCCTCTAGTCTCTTACCTGATGGCTGCCTGGTCCAGCAGATACGGAGAGTGGGCGCTGCTCAAGTCCTCCTTCCTCTGTTTCAGCAGATGTCAGGCTTCTGGTACATCAGGTAAGGGGGGAGGAGTGTCCTGGAAGTTCAAAATGGTGGAAAACTTTAGTTCCATTTTTCTGCCTGAAGCTTGGTTTCTTGGAGTTGCAGCTTGCCTCAGCAGAGGTGACCTGCAGTTATCACTTCTCTCTTCTCTCTCTGTCTCTCTCTCTCTCTCTCTCTCTCTCTCTCTCTCTCTCTCTCTCGGCTGGGCTCCCAGTCTTCAGCTCAATTGGGCAGTTTTTGGAGGGTATCTTTCTTTTTGGACAGGAGCCTCTCTAGTCACCTTTCTTTTAGAATTCTTCCGCAGTTCACAGAGATGTTTACACAGCAATTAAAAGGTGGAGAGCAACAAAAGGATTCTCTTTTACTAGTCTGACCACATTTTAGAGGTAAGAAGGTCTATAGTACCAGCAAAAGGGGAAAATGGCCACCAGCCCATCCAGTTACTGGTCTTTAGTAAAGGGGTAAAAAGTAATTTTCTGCCCTTTAAAAGCCCAAGTGGCTTTTCCTTAGGGGCTGGTGGTTTCCCCTACCTTTTTTGAGTGCTGGGCCATATCCCTTCTTTTCTCTTTCTTTCTTTTCCCCTTCCTTCCTTCCTTCCTTTCTTCCTTCGTTCCTTCCTTTCTTCTTACCTTTTCTTCTTTCTTTCTTGGGAAAGGAAATAAACATTTTACTTCTGTATATCTTAATCTTTGTATGAGAAATCATTCTCAAGCCAGTAAAGAAATTCACATCCTACTTGATGTCTTCAACTAACTCCTTTTTCTCTTTAGGTACACAGTTTCCTTCCCTTTATCTGAAATAGCTCCTTGTTCTGTCACCTAGATCTAGGCAGCTCTAAAATTATATTTGTTAGCATTTCTTGCAAACTTCCTATGCACAGAGCTTTATGCCCATTACTGGCACATGTTATCTCTATCAGAGGTAGGTTCCTTATCTTCACAGGGTTACATAGGGTCATAGAACTTAGAAAGTGGCAGAGCCAAGATTTGAACCTGAGCTAAAGCCCAGATAACTTTAGAGTTGGGGGCAAAGTTGTTTTAGTTCAGGTTTAGGAAAATGGATAATGTTTTTTGAAAAAGTGAGATTATTCTTTCTCCAGTATTTTCAATGCCTTTATGAAAACATCTAATTGTCTCTTTTTTTTTTTTGTATTTATCTTTTCTGGCCTCTGAATCAAGATGGTTACAAACTTTAGCTGAATCAAAGAGGCAAATCCTTATTTTGTGGGAATATAGTTGATATCATTGAGGCCACTATAGACACACTTCTAAACATAGCTTTTAGAGCACTTTCTATAGTTTATTCCCATCCAATTAGAACTTCATCTCTTGGGAGAGTTATATATAATATATGAATTGTTAAAAAATTAGTCTTGGTGCTGATCACTAAAATATAGCCTGTATTAAGTCTCCTCTACTTTCTACAATTAAAGAATCATTTAGTTTATTTATTTAATGTTTAATATCAGTTCTTTACCCTTGATAAAACTTGCTTGAGAATCTCAAATGCTTTAAAAAAAAAAAAAAAAGCTTCTGATATAGAATCTTATTAAGAGTTCCTAGCAGCACATTGTACCCCATAATTACTTTAATATACATGGCTATGATTTAATTAAAAAAAAAAAAAAGAGTTCCTGGCGTGGCACCTCTAGCACAGTGGTTATGGTGCCAGCCACATACACCAAGGCTGGTGGGTTTGAGCTTGGCATGGACCCTCTAAACAACAATGATAACTGCAACATCATATTTATGCCATGCGCTAGCTCCAACTGCACCACTGGAGCTCTCATACACCAAGGCTGGTGGGTTTGAGCTTGGCATGGGCCCTCTAAACAACAATGACAACTGCAACAGGGGCGGTGCCTGTGGCTCAGCAAGTAGGGTGCCAACCCCATATACCAAGGGCTGTGGACCCCAACCGAGCCCCAGCCGAACTGCATCAAAAAAATTAGCCGAGCCCTGTGGCAGGCACCTGTAGTCCCAGCTACTTGGGAGGCTGAGGCAAGAGAATCACTTAAGCCCAAGAGCTGGAGGTTGCTGTGAGCTGTGACTCCACAGCACTCTACTGAGGGCGATAGAGTGAGACTCTGTCTCCACAAAACAAAAAACAAAAAACAAAAAAACCATGACAACTGCAACAACAAAAAAATCCAGGTGTTGTGGCGAGTGCCTATAGTCCCAGCTACTTGGGAATCTGAGGCAAGAGAATTGCTTAAGCCCAAGAATTTGAGGATGCTGTGAGCTGTGATGCTACAGATCTCTACCAAGGGCGACATAATGAGTCTCTGTCTAAAAAAAGAAAGGAAGGAAGGAAGGAAGGAAGGAAGGAAGGAAGGAAGGGAAGGAGGGAGGGAGGGAGGGAGGAAGGAAGGAGTCCTTAAAATATAAAAATTTACTTTCTTTAATTCACCTTCTTATGGATAAGATAACTCTTCTTATATTGCTTTGAAAGAAAATTGATGGCAATCAAATTTCTATCCCTTTATAATATTCATTTCTCTGAATAACCAGAAGCTCTATAATTTTAAAATTCTTTCATTGGGGAAGCAGAGACATTGAATTTGGAATTTGTTTTGGATATTGCCTCCACTTTCCCAACATGACACACAGTCCTTTATATATTTATCAAATAGTGAAAAAGTAGGAATTTAGGGGAGAAAATTATTGTATAAAATAACACAAGATATTCTTTGTGAATTTTGCCCTAAATCATTAAAGGACTGTATTTATTCCCAAGTATGTAGACTTCCTATTGCCAAGGTGATTTGGATCAGGTTAGGGAAAAAATTAGCAGGACTCTATGATCCAGACTTCTGAACTCCTTTCCTGAATCAATTTGATAACTCAAAGCGAAAATTGTCTAGGGACCAAGACAGGGGCAAACAAGCCTTGAAGGATCAATATAATATTGGGAAATACTTTAATCTGGAAAATGTAGTTAGTTTCAAATGAACTTGAACTTAAGTTAAATTAGGAGGAATAAAATTATGTTCAGACATGTCATCCTAAAGAGCTTAGCCATTTAAAATCCTTTACCTAAAACTTTCTTTTCTCAAAGAAAAGTACAAAAGAGAGATATATCTCTCAGATTGGCAGAGAAGATATTAGTCAGACCAAGAGGTTTTAGTGTGTTTATGTGTCTGTGCCCAATAGTTTTCCTTTTCAGCAAGCCAGTTAAATAGCTAGAGTGCACCTACTTTATACCTATGCAATAGCTAGACTGTAGCTACTTTATATTGTGTATGCCACTTATGTTACAAAAATGAATAAGACATGTTCATGCCCTCTCTGAATTTAGAGTCTGACAGGAATAATTAGACAAAGAAGGATGTCCCTCAGATTTTACAACGTGATGAGTATGTGTTTATGTCACATTTGCTAATATCTCATTGCCAAGATGCAAAGAATACCATGGGAATTTAGATGTATGACCAAACTGGGAGATCAAGAATGGTTTCCTAGACATAGTGATGCCTAACATGATACTTGAGGCCAGAATTGGAATTAGTGAGGTTGGAACAGGGGAAAGGGAGACTCAATTTTCTAATCCATAAAATGAGGATTATTTTGTCTACTTCATAGGAATTTTGCAAGATTAACTAAAACATATATATAAGGCCCTTAGCAGAGTTCTGTTACATAATAACAATTAGAAAATTGTTGTGGTTATGATGATGGTGATGGTGATGATAATGATGATCTATCGAGGTGGAGGCAACAGCAGGAACAATGACAAGGAAGTTCTTTTAACACCTTGGATTTCGCACTCAATCCTAGAGGGTGCCACTGACCCTAAAGATAGCAGACTAGAAATTGTTAATAGTTTCATTAGTAAAATCATTGTCTATGACTACACTTTAATTAAAAGTAAAACTCTGCATCTCTCTCTAATGCATATCCCAAGATAGAATTCATTCCACCTCCAAATACCAGAAAAACTGATAGAAAATGCTAAATTGTTCTAGTACTGTTCAATACTTCACAGCCTCCAACACATGTAACTTTGTTACATGGGGTGCATAAGCTGTTTTCTACAAAGTGAAACATGATAAGAGGCTAAGTGAAAAGTTTTTTCAAAGTAAATTACTTTATACATTTGATTTGAGAAAGTTGCCGGCTGTTTTTGTATCTTTCTGTAAAGAATCCGTGTTGGTTATCTGTTGTCACAATTACACCGAATAACAATCACAGAACTTTAGTTGCTTAATACAATACTTAATACAACATATCATAACTGTGTGGAGTTCAGGTGACCCAGTCTGGGCCACCTGACTTTGCCTGGGCTTACTTTGAATCTGTAGTCAACTGCAAGTCAGCAAGTCTTGGCTGGGCATGCTCACAAATTTTAGGGCTTGGCTGGCTGTTGGCTGATCTATGATGTCTCAGTTGGGGTGACTGAGATTATTGGGGTGATTTAGGCTAGTCAAAGTATAAGAGAAGGAGCAAGCCTGAACATGGAGGTATTTTTCAAGCCTTTATGTCATATTTGCTAATATCTCTTTGCCAAATCAGGTCACATGACTGATTTTGCAGTCAGCGTGGGAGAGCATTACAAAATTCCAAAGGAAAGGATGTGGATAAGAGAGAAGCATTGGTCAGGGTTTTCCAGAGAAATAAAATCAATAGGATATACTACTTATTAATATTTAGATATGAGGAAAGAGGCTTATTGTCAGGGATTGGCTTACATGATTATGTATCTGAGAAGTCCCACCATCTGCCACCTGCAAGCTAGAGGCCCTGGAAAGCCAAGGATATAATTCCAGTCTAAACCCAAAGGCTTAGGATTTAGGAATGTTGATATATGAGGGGAGATGAAAATGGACGTCCCAACTCAAGCAGGGAGCAAATTGACTCTTCCTCTGTCTTTTTACCCTGTTGAGGCCCTCAATAGATGGGATGATACCTACTCACATTCATAAAGGTGGTTTTTACTCATCTGTACTAATTCAAATTCTAATCTCTTCTGGAAACACTCTAAAAGACATACTCAGAAATAATATTTTACCTGCTACCTGGGCATCCCTTAGCCCAGTCAAGTTAACAAATAAAATTAACCATCACAGGCAGAATGAAGAATTAGGGTCACTTTTTACTATTGACCATAATTTTACCTTGGGTTAAAATTATTCACACATTTCCCACAGATAGAATATGCTTAAGCCTAAGCCAGGACCCACAAAATCATCATCCAATCATGGAAGGCTTGAAATCCAGATTCTCATGATCTATGTCAAGTCAAGGTGTGACTCCTCTTGAAGCAGAGACTTGTAAACTAAAAGGACAAATTATCTGGTCCCACACACCCAAAATAAAATAGTAAAACAGAGACAAGATAAAGGCAGTGAACACTCCAAGTCCAGTAGTCATAGGTTCACAGTGATTGAAATATTGTCAGGTCTCCCTACTCTGGGGAGGCTGAGGCAGGAGGATCTCCTGGAGTTTGAGACCAGTCTGAGCAACAGTGAGACCCTGTCTCTATAAAACATAGAAAAATCAGCTTGCTGTGGTGATGCATGCCTATAGTCCCAGCTACTTGGGCAACTGAGGCAGAAGGATTGCTCCAACCCAGGAGTTTGAAATTGCTGTGAGCTATGATGATGCCACTCTAGTGGAGTCAGCAGAGTGATACTCTATCTCCAAAACCAATTAACTAACCAAACAAACAAACAAACAAAAAATGATGTGGGCTGAGGGCATAGAGGAAGGAATTAAGAATTGTGGCCAATTATTTTTCAGTCTGCCACAGAACCCACACAGGAGGTCCAACGGTATGCCTATAATTAAGATATTATATTCTCTGTCAAACTGGAGACCTGTAGAATAAATCTGAAGAAATTATTTCACTTTCCAATAAGACTGGTCCCATAAAAGAATTTTTACAGAGTATACGATTTTCTCTGAAGGCGGTTTATGATGGGATGAACAATAACTGTTTTTTTTTTTTTTGAGAGGGAGCCTCAAGCTGTCACCCTGGATAGAGTGCTGTGGCATTACAGCTCACAGCAACCTCCAATTCCTGGGCTCAAGTGAGTCTCCTGTCTCTGCCTCCCAAGCAGCTGGGACTACAGGTGCCCGCCACAACGCCCGGCCAGTTTTTGGTTGCAGCCGTCATTATTGTTTGGCGGACCCGGGCTGGATTCAAACCCGCAAGCTCAGGTGTATGTGGCTGGCTCCTTAGCCCGCTAAGCCACAGGAGCCGAGCCAATAACTATATTTTAAAGACAAATAGTTGTGTCACTCTGTGGTTGCTCCACTTTCCAAAATATAGCTCACAGCTTGAAGGGGACTTCAGATGCTTTGGGAAAAAGAAATGACCACAATCCCTCCCTTTATTTTTCTATGTTATGAAGTAACACTATCTTTTAGACATTAAAGTAATACAGAAGAATACAAGGTTAAAATGGCGAGTCTCTCCCTCTTTCCTTGCAATCATCTCAGCCCCAGAGGTAACCACTACTGTAGTGTGGTATGATTCCTTCTACAGCTTTTTTTTCTGAGGATATGTAAACTGATAAACACACACCGCTCTCTATAGTTTCATAGTGGTTTTTGCTTTTGTTCTTGTTTCTTGCACGAATGGGAACTACCACCAACACAATAGAACCTGGTTCCTGTTCTCCTCTAAGGAATAATGTTTTGCTTTGGGTTTTCCCCAAAGCAGAGTCTGAGGGAAAGGACTTGGAGGGCAGGTATTTATTTTTCAGAAGTAATTCCAAGAGGCTGGAATGCAATACTAAAGCGATTAATACAGTGGAGGGAAAACCAAACCAAGGAGTATCATTGAACTGACAATCACAGTGGGCCAAGGGATCGGTGCCATAAATCTCAGAATTGCCTCCAAAGGGCAGGGGGCATCCCTTATTTTCTGAGGATTGCCTCAAGTAGCTGGCACCTGTGCACTTTCGGTCCACTCTGGGAGGACTGAAAAAACTCCTCAGCTTTAGAAAAAACCTTGGTGTAGAAAAGCTGAGAAACTCTGCAGCAGACACTTGAGTTGGGAAGCCTTCAGCATGCACAGGAACTGACCATTATAGCTGTGGCTGAGCTTAGGGTTGAGGGGGTGTGGCAAGGGGCACCACAAACATCCGTTACTTATGTTTTTCTAAAGTAGCATATGTAGGTCCCTATCATTTTTAAAAAGGCTACGTAACATTGCCTGGATATATCATAATCAAATTAATTATACCAAAACCCAATGATGCATGCTGACAGGTTTCTTTTTTTTCTTTTCTTTTTTTCCCTTGCTGTTTCAAGTCATGCTGTTTTATCACATTCTGACCAACCGGGCTAGCCAACTCAGCCAGTCTGAGTTGAAGTATAGGCAGTGGCTGAAAACGGTGTTGAAATATTTGGCACTCTTTGCAAAGGTAAAATAAGAAGTCATATTTGGCTGACCCAGCTTTCTGCAAGTCAAACTAAAAAAATATATACTGGGATTTAGACCAATACAAATTAGTCCAGAATGGTAATATTTGCACCAACAAAACTTCCCACTTGCTCTATCCACTCACTTGTGCTTACTTGGATAACTCTGCCCTATCTTTGTGCCACCTCCGCTGACTGATACTGTTAGGCAAGATCTTTACAATGAGAGGCATTTCCCTCAAGCCTGCCTGCTGATGTCCCAGCCTTCCAGTTAGATCCACATGGATGTCCAGTCCAACTTCTACATATGGATATGGCCCTACTCATGCAGTCTGTTTTGGGGAAAGGCCATCATGGTTTTTCTTGTAAACACAGACTACAAGAACCTGAGTTCACATCTTGCCCATGGTCTTGGCACATTTTGGCCTCTATAGCCCTGGGGATGCCCTCAGATAAAACCATACAAATGTAAAGCTTTAAGCTCCAAATGACAAATGAGGTCAATTTCTTGAATATTCAGGGCTTTTTGAACTGTATTTCTCAAAGAATAAAATAATCTGAAAGTTATCAGAATGGAAAACTAAATGAAATATTTTTATTTTTAGAGACAGGATCTTACTCTGTTGCCCATGCTGGAGTGCAGTGATCATTTCTTAGCTTCCCCCCAGAGCTGGGATTACAGGTATGTGCCACCCACCAGGAAACACACCTTTTAAAAAGCCTTCTTTTCTCTGACTTTGATTGTAATGAATTTTTATTATAGAAAATATATATCTGACTCCTTAACATTTCTATCTAGCCCATTATACCACTGAACAAATGAAATTAGGTTGCATAGAGGTAAGGTTTTCTTTTTGTGTCAAAAAGAAAAAATTCTCATGATTACCCAACCCAGAGTTTATGCATTCCCTTGGATTTGAGAAGCTATTTTTTCTTGACATAGTTTGAACTTCTAATCATCCACTTGCTGACTTGATAGTTCTAAGAGATGCAATTATTCTGGTTTAGCAAAGTTCTGCTGAGCCTTAGATAACATAGAGTGGAAAGATTATATTCCAGTGTTGCCAGTTCTATGCTTAAGTCAAAGGCCACTTTGCCAGGCACCTTTACCTGTGGAATCGTCTCTGCCATTACTAAGTGGAAGTAGGCCAAGAGTTAGGAAAATGTGTCACTGATATCTCAAATGAAAGTATCAGCATGATTAATGTAAGTAGTATCTCTTCTTTGGTGCTCTCTATCCTTGAGATATAATTAATTCTCTTTATTTGCAGCAGTTATATTCTATAATGTTGGTGTGAACAGTGAGTTAGCAAATACTAAACTGTTTTCCTAGTAAAAGGACAAGGTTAGGTTCCTGAGAGTCTCTGGCCACATTTCTATCCAATAATAGATATGTAACCTTGTTTTACGTTTGTTTTTAAAACACCTCATTTACTGTGTATTTGCTACACATTGTTGATTCATTGACATTGACCTCATAACAGCACTATAATTCAAGCCTGCATCACACTTATCTAAGCTTATCTAAGACTGTGAAAAGGATACTAGGTAAAGTATAAGAGCTGATACAGGAAGGCAGAACGCTGCTTTGTTATCTTTGGCTGGGCATGTGCATGGCAGATGACTCAAATTTTTTACCACTCTGTACATGTCCATGAATGACCCCAAAAACTCTGTATTAATTTCAAGTTTAAAAATTCATCTTAGCAAGTGAGTGAATTCTCAGATATAGAATCCTATAATAGTGAAGATTGACTGTATGTTAGATTGAGTGGTAAGGTAAACATACTCGGACTCCTTAACATTGCTATCTTGCCCATCGTGACACTGAAAAAGTGAAAAAAGTGAATGAAGGGAATTTCCTATCCTATAGATACATAACCTTTTGAAGTCTAAAGTCTTTTTTTTTTTTTGAGACAGAGTCCTCACAACTCACAGCAACCTCAAACTCTTGGACTTAAGTGATTCTCTTGCCTTAGCCTCTGAAGTAGCTGGGACTGAAGGCACCTGCCACAATGCCTGGCTATTTTCTCATTGCAGTTGTCATTGTTTAGCTGATCCTGGCCAGACTTGAATCTACCAGCCTCGGTGCATGCGGCACCGTAACCACAGTGCTACGGGTGTCGAGCCAGACGTCTAAAGTCTTGGTAATACTCTGTTCCAAATGGTATTTGTTTAAGATAGTGGCTTCCTTGAAAACCGTATAGTAACATTGTGTTAACTATCATTGCTGTGTGTTGAGAGTCCTCTCTTTCCTATTGTTTGGGAAAAAGTTACTGCAAAGAAAAACATAAAAATATCAACATACCAACAACAACAAAACAGGCAAAGTTTGTAAGAAGGAACGTCATGTGAAAACTTAGTTAGATTCATATGCAATTGTATTATTTGAATTTTCTTAAATGTGACATAAATTATTTTAGAGTATTAGTGTAGCCTTTCTGTCACTGTGAGGCAAGATCTGCTGAATTTCTATGATATGGGACTTTAATGCACTTTAAAGTATTTGATTACCTTGAGAGAAACAAAATAGCTCCAAGACAAGATTAAAAAATAACCAAACTGCTTAGTCCTGTTCCAGATGAATTCCAATTTGAATGATGCAATGTTGCAAAGTCATTTAACTCTCTTAGCTTAGTTCTTACAGAGTAGACTCACAGATATCTTACAATCTCTTAAGAAATTATACCTCTACATTCCTCCCAAGTTATAGAATCATTCATTTGCACTGTCTCTTGTCTCCAAGTGCTAATACAGTAGAAGCTCTATAGTTGACCACCTCCCTAAATTGACCACCTCTATAAGTGGACCTAATTTTCATAGACTGGACATGCACCACATGTATGTATCAGTACAGCAGGCCTAGTTCCTTACACTGACCACCTCTGTATGCTTATCACATTATTATAGTCCCTTAGATAGTCAGCTTACAAAGGCTCTACTGTATTTTATCTTGAATGTCTTTTGCTTTTTAGGAATAAATTGACCACTGTTGAGCATTATAGTGTTCTGCCGGACTTTCACTAAAAACTGTAATTTACAAAACCCTAATGAGCCAATAGTAATCTACACTGTGTCAGGCACTATGCTAGGTCCAAAGTCACAGTTATCTTTTTTTACTTTAAGTAGCAGAATCAACAAAGCTGAGCCCATGTGATCTCAAATTGTGTATATCTTATAATTCATCAAAATTTGTTACTTGTGAAAGCAAGTGACATTATTAAATTGGCATTAACCATGTATATAAAAAGAAACAGGCTTAAAAATGGATGCAGAACCAATCTACCTATATTTCCTCTAAACCATTGGTTCTCAACCTCCTTAATGCCATGGCCTTTTAATACAGTTCCTATGGGTCGCGGCCCACCAGTTGAGAAACGCGCAAATAGTAGCACTTATTCTGCCCCTGAGATCACCCGTATCTTCTTGGGTCAGGCACTTAATCTCTCTGCATCAGACTTTATTCATCTGTACAGTGAAGGTATTAGGCTAGTTGACCTGCTTTAAGGTTTTGTTATTCTTTGTAGGGAACTTTATACTTAACTGAGTATATCTTGAAACTGGCAAATTGAGATGCTCTAAAGACTACAATGTTCATTAAAGTTTGGGACATTTAAAATCCAGTTTATCTTCCAAAGCTGTCATTACAAAGTTTTTAGATACAGGGATCATAGATGATTACTGTATGTTCTACTGCTCTACACATGCCTTGCATTGTTTCTGTTTCCTTAGAAACATGCATTATCTCATTTAAGTCTCACAACACAACTTCTGAGTTTAGTTCTATTGTTATTTTTTAATAATGGAAACAGACACCTGAAGAGATTAAGGAACTTCCTGAAGGTCATACAGCTAGTAGATGCTGGTAGAGAGTCAAAGGTAGTACTTAGTGCAAGCTTGCTGGATTCCACAGCCCAAGTCCAAGTTTTTTTCTTTTTTGTTTAGATACAGTGTTTCTTTCTGTTACGCAGGCTGAAGTGCAGTGACAGGAACATACCTCACTGTAACTTCAAAGTTGGGGGCTCAAGCCAACCTCCCACCTCAGCCTCCCAGGTAGCTAGGACTACAGGTGCCTGCCAACATACCTGACTAATGCTTTAATTTTTTGTAGAGACAGGGTCTTGTTATATTGCCCAGTCTGGTCTTACACTCTTGGGCTGAAGCAATCCTCCAGCCTCAACTTCCCAAAGTGCTGGGATTATAGGTTTGAGCCACTGCACCCAGCCAAAGACAAAGTTCTTAGTCTGTATGCTAAAATGTATTCCAAAGAAAAATTCAAAAGTTTTAATGGGGCTCAGAAAACAGTGCTCCAAAAATTAAGGCTCAGAGGCAAAAGTTATTTTCTGACCTTCTCCTGCCCTCCTGCCTCATAGTCCCTTTCTCCCCAAGGCAAGCCATAGAAACTAGCATTCTTTCTCCCCAAGTTATGTCATAAAAGCCAGAACACCTTTTCCTAAAAGCCAGCCAATAAAACCTAAAATCATTTTGTGTAGAAATTGGCCATAAAGAAATTGTCTGACATATCTTGTTTGACTATAGATCATAAGACCTCCCATTCCAATGTCTTGCCTATACCCAGAGGAAGGAATGCATGCTCGGAGAGGCCAAGAAAAACCTAAACAGATAGCCCTTGCTTGCTTTCCCCACTCAGTCTATTACCATTAGATCATATTTGTTTTGTCCAATCATATTTCAACAATATGCAGAGGTTACATATTGTTAGAAGTTAGATTCATAAAGGCCATCCATACTTTGTTGAATCTAAGCATAAAAATGGACAATTTCTGTGTATACTTGTTAAATAAATTTGTATGTCTTTTCCCCTGTTATTCAATCTACCTCATGTCAGTGATTTTTCAGTGAACTTTTAGGGAACCAGGGATTTTGCCCCCTACAGTTACAAATCTTCAGTGTCCAAATATATTTGTATTTGAATAGAGATTCAAGTGAATTTAATTGAATAATGGAATATCAGACTGAGAGAGATTTTTCTTGTTCCTAAAATGGTACAACTTTGATTATCTTCTTTTTTCTACTGTTCTCTACTTTGATTATCTTCTTTTTTCTACTGTTCTCTACTTTGCATATTTTCTATACTACATATGTATTATTATAAAATGGAAAAATATCAATTATTTTTGAAAAAAATTACACTATTTTAGGTGGCTGTTATTCTTTCTGTAAGATGGGCACTGCTCTAATTTTGCCAAAAGACTGAAGAGGTCATAAATTAGAACTGTTTGAAATATTAGGGCAAGCCCCTCTAAAAGGAGTTTGGATTATTTTGTTATAGGATGAAATCAACCCAGAGGGAAAACCAAGCCTGCTGGTAAATGAGAAGGGGTATGTAATCAAAGCTCATTTTAGAAAATCTATTTTTAGAAGCATTAATGTCTCTCTAGAAAACTGAGTGAATGGTAATATTTTATTGAGAATAATAATAAAATTATTATGACAGGATCCTGGAGAGAAGACTTCTGACATTTTTAGACCTCCAGAAACCCAGATGGTATACCCTGAACATAAAACATTGTCATACATTATGACAGTTGCAATATGATATCTTGGGCTCTCTCATAAGGTCACAAGTGGAAAGGAATTGTTTGTGCCTTTGTTACATGCTTAGTTTCCATAGTCTTTAGGGGTGGTTAGGAGAGGCCAGGAAAAAAGAGAAGGAAATTTAGGTGTGCTTCTACACCTTCTCCAGGCCCCTCTAGGAGACTAGAAGTGACATCAACTAGTTATACCTGGAATCCTTTTTAGTTTCTAAAACCAATTCTAGCTTAGAGGCCCACATCTTTGATCACTTGGCCTGACAGCTCCCTGGCTCTCTGGTATTTTCTTTTCTCTCCTAAGATTCTTTTTCAATCTTGTCTTCCTCCCTCCATGCCCCTCATTCCACATCCAAGGGTTAGGTGGCCAACCTGCCCACTTGTGCCTTTACATTATCACCACCCTCATGTGCTCAGAAGAAATTAGAAACATTGGTCAACTTTCAGAGGTGCCCTCTGCAGGTTGCTGACAATTCAACCTCAAAATAAATCTAGAAACAAGAGTTTCTCAGTTTGTTTAATAAATAAAACACAAAAGAACATGTCAATATTATAAATGCTTTTAAATTTCACTGAATTGTGTTTGGTTTACTGTGGTGTGCAGTAAAGCAGTGGTTCTCAATTGGTAGATATTGCCTCCCAGGGATAATTGGTGATGTCATGGAGATATTTTTGGTTGATACAATTGCTAACTGGTGTGTGTGGAGGGGACAGAGGCAATGTTGCTGGCATCTAGTGGGTAGAGACAAGGGATGCTGCTCAGCAACTCACAATGCTTAGGAGAACCACACCCCCAACAAAGTAATATCTGACTCCATTAGAATGAACTTGACTTCAATCAGCTTGAGAAGGCTGAAATTAGATTAATAGAATTTTGAGATTTGAAGCACACAGACATCAGTCAAGTGGTTCTCAATCCTATTCATTGGCCATGGGATTGATGCAGGGGATGCCCCCAAAGGGAAGAAGGCCCCCCTGAACTTGCTAAGTGAGTTCTTGGCTTCACACAGGAAAGAATTTGAGAATGAGCCAGTTGGCAATAGAAAGTTTATTAAGAGAGAAACAGACACGAGATCCTACTCCACAGACACAGTAGGGGTCCTATCCTGATCAGGAGGGGGATTTCTTCTGGGGCAGTGTTAACATTTTTAAATGTTCAGAAATCCCATTAGGAAATAACTAATGACTGGTATTGACTTGTGGTCAGGCCAAATAGGTTAATCATAAACTGTTATCACAGAAAGGTAAGCACAGTTTGTAATGCTTAGTGATTCATCCATCCTTGTGGTCACAAGTTAGCAACTTGAGGGTGACTTCCTTGTTCAGGGTGGGTAGGGTCTTTATAGGCCAAGCTTAACTCAAGCTTTCTTGAATTCTCTTTTTTGCTTTAGCCCTACCTTAGGATCACCTGGAAGCTTTAAAATACTGATGCTAGGGTCCCCTCCTTGGAGATTCTGATTTAATTTAGTTTCTAGTTTGAAGTGTGGCTTGGGCATCAGGTTTACATTGCCCCCAGTGATTTTAAGCCAAAATTGAGAATAATCTATAAAGCCCAATCTTCATTTTTAGGATGAGGAATCAAGCCCTGGGGGATATGGTCTCATAGTTACAATGTGGCAGAGCAGGGACTAATATATAATATCTCCTTTTTTATAGACAGATACTCATTCAGTCACCCAGGCTAGAGTAAGTGGTGCATCTTAACTTATTGCAACCTCAAGCATAGGCTTAAGCAATCCTCCTGTCTCAGCCTCCTGGGTAGCTGGGACTACAAGTGTGTGAGACCAAGCCTGGATACTTATTTTATCCTTTGCAGAGATGAGATCTCATTATATTGTCTAGGCAGGTCCCGAACTCTGGGCTTAAGTGAACTTCAGCCTCAGCCTCCCAAAGTGCTGGGATAAACGGCATGTGCCACAGTGTCCAGCTACAGTCTCTTAAAGAAATGAAGACGTGTGGCCCTCATTTCACTGTACAACACACTTCCAAACAAAAACTATGAAAATACCTTCTTATGACTTAAAGAAAAACTCTAAAGCTTTTAAATGTTCTATTCTTTCTTTAAGCAATATTTTCAAAATTTTACCTATTTTCCTATTTTTTTCTAAAAATCACAAAAAATTCAAGCTTAGAGAATGCATATTAAAACCATGAGATATCACTACACACATTTTAGTGTAACTAAATAAACAATAATAACTGACAACATTAAGTGATGATGAAGATGGAGAACAACTGCAATTATCATGCACTGCTCATGGGAATGCAAAAGAGTACAGCCAGTAGGGAAAACTATTTGGCAATTTCTCAAAAAATTAAATATACCTTCTCACTAAGCCAGGCTTATAAGTCTACATTACTGTATTATTCTGTGTACGTGTAATTCTGGAAAAGGCAATAAGGAAAGAGGAAATAGACTAGTGGTTTGAGGGGTTTATAATGGGTGGAGGGGTTGAGCACAAAGAAAGTTTGTGGAGTGATTAAACTGTTTTACATCTTGATTTTGGTGGTAGTTACATAAAAATACACTTGTCATAACTCAAAGAATGGTGTAATTAAAAGAGTGAGTTTTGCTGTATATTTCTATACAGTAAAGTATGTCACTAAAATAATTTAAATAATTTAAAAGTAACTAAAATTATACATAAAGACTCAAGAAACAAAAAACAAGAAGAAAAAAGGCAACAAATTACCCAAAGTCCCCTATTTCAAAATAATGTGTGACATTTGGTTAACATACTTCCAGATATCTTTTCATGCATACAGATGAAAGTAATGGATAGATAAAAATAAATAAAGATCATATTCTAGGATTGAACAAATAGGATTATGTTGTAAATAATACTATTATGTTTAATTTTACTTTGTTTATATATAAAATCACACTATAAAATAATTTAAAATTTAATTTTATATGTTGAACATCTTTAATCCAAAAATCCAAAATATGAAATGTTCCACTCTGAAACTTTTTGAGTGCCAACATGATGCTTAAAGGAAATATTCATTGGAGGCTTTTGGATTTTGAACATTTGGATTAGGGAGGTTTAGCTGGTATTATGCAAATATTCCAAAATCCAGAAAAATCTGATATCCAGAACACTTCTGATCCCAAGCATTTGGATGTGGGATCCTCAGCCTATATTTGAATTTAACAATATAACTAGTAACTGAAGAACAACCAAAGAGTTTGATGAACTTTAAATAATGCTTTCACGTAAGAGATATTTTCTAGAATATTCTGCTAAGGTTAAGGAAAGAAATTATAGAAATCACTGGGTTGGTAAATTTTATTTTTTGATTAAATCATAGCTGTGTACATTAATGCAATCATGGGGTACAATGTGCTGGTTTTATATACCATTGGACATATTTTCATCAAACTGGTTAACATAGCCTTCACCTCGTTCTCTTAGTTATTGTGTTAAGACATTTATATTCTACATTTAGTAAATTTAACATATACCCTTGTAAAATGCATCATAGGTTCCACCAATTGCCCTCCCTCTACCCATCCCCCTTAATAAATTTTGAAAGCATATACACTTTACTTCAGACAGTACAAATTGTTAGAATGCTTACATTTTCTCCTCCTTTTGTATTCACCCAATTTTTGTCACTCATACATTTTAACTTTGTCAGGAATTATATTAATAACATTTTGTATTCTGGGTTACAATTATAATTCTCCTAGTTTTTCATCTTAGTTCAATGCTCAAAAGATTTCAGTGATTATCATTAGCCCCTTTACCATGACTTTTCTATCCCTGAATTTACTTTGCTTCAACTTTAGGAGGCTGGATTAAATAGCTGAGTAGTTTTTCCAAGAAGGGTTTCATGAATTCTCTAGAATTGAGTTCTTTAAAACCTAGTTTTCTAAAATTTCAAGAAATAGGATCTGCCTGTTGCCTTTAAAGAATAACTTCGCACTCTGTAATATTTCTAAGATACACCTTTCTTCTTCAGAACATTAAGTATTTGCTGTCTTTTGTTCTAGCATTAAATGTTGCTAATGAGTTTTTTTTTTTAAGGCTAACTTGATTTTATTCCACTTTGTAAGTGTCCTGGTTTATTTTCTCTGTATGCCTGAGATAGTCTCTATTTATGCTGGAAGTTCAATAATTTAATGAAAAAAGAATTAAAATTTTTATGTTAAATTTTTACTTAACAAAAGCACTGTGGGTACTTTTAATCAATTCTTCCATCATTTCAGGGAAAATGTCTTCTATTGCATTTCTCAGTATTTCTATCCTATCAGATTTTCCAAAGGTACCAATTATTTTTAGATTGTCTTCATTTTTCTCTTTATATATCATCTTTCCTTTAAATTGCCTGAACTTCTTTGTTTTTTCCCCTCCACATTATCTCCGATTACTTTCTACATTTTTCTTCAGGCTGTGAATTCAAATTGTCATTGTTTTACTTTCACGGGGACTAGATTATCTACCCCCATTCTAATATCTTTTAAGATCAAAGTGCTATCTATTTTCTATCTACTTTTCTGCAAACCAAGAGTACAGGTGTGGGTGCCGGGTAGGAGAAGAGTGAGGCTGGGATGAATGCTGTTTATTTGGTTTCTGCTGTGTCGGCTGAGATTTCACTGAACCTCAGAAGAGTAAGCCTGTTTATCTCACTGTTCTCAGTCAATGGTATATCCCACATGTAAGGGCTCTTATTCATTTCTCCAATTCAACGTAATGCCCTGGAAAATGACAAACCCTAGAAAAACCCATCTTGTCCCTGCAAATCCTGACTTTGACTTTTTCCAGGGCTGCTTACTCATCTCTCACTTCAATTACAAATTAAGAATAGGTAATGAGAGCCACTGTGGACTTAACTTTTCCTCAATGCCATACTTCTGGTTTTTCCTTGATTAGCAATCAAGTTTTAAGATTGATCTCTCTCATGTTTGGTTATGTATTTGGTAAATTGTTGGATTTTCTTCTTCTTCTTTTTTTAAAATTCATTTAAATAATTTTAAGAGTGGAGATTCTGAAATCCTGCTTTGTTGTACCATCTCTACCAGGAAGTCTATTTGCACCATCACTTAATATCTAAAGTCAGTTTTCTCTAATGTAGGAGCAAACCCTGTTATTAAGTGGTAAAAGATTAAATTGGATTTCCTGAAGAAATATCTCTAAATTATTTTTGGGAATTTCAAGAGGAATCCTATCATTTACTTGTCTCATTTCAAGAGGTTAGAGTTTTGTTGTTAATCAGTATATTCCAGATGTTGACAAACTTTTTCTATGAGGAGTCACATAGGAAATACTTTAGACTGTACAAGCCATATACCCTCTGTTGTAAATACTTAGACTGTGCAGGCCATATACCCTGTACTGTAATTGCTTTATTGTGCTGTTGTAGTACGAAAGCATTCATAGGCAACATGCAAATGAATAGGCATGGCTGTATTCTAATAAAACTTTATTTATAGACAGTGAAATTTGAATTTCATATCATTTTCACATCACACTAAATAGTCTTCTTGTGATTTTTTTTTTTTAGCTACTTAAAAACGTAAAAGAAAATGTTCTTCCCTCATGTACCACACAAGAACAGATGGGGGACCAGATTTGGCCTACAGGATGTACTTTGCTGACCCCTGACTCTAGACCCATGCTAACATGAATAATCAGTATCTTTACAGCTTCTATTAAAACCCACTGCAAGAGAAATGAATTCAAGAAATAAAATTTGAAGGATATGCTACTTATACTAGACTCTGATTTTATCTTTAGAGCAGGTTAAACCACTGGACAACTATTAACTTGAACCAACTCAACTCTGAAGAGTTTCCTTTACTGAATTAAATTTTAATATTATGTTTTCTACTTTTATCAATGGTCACTACAAGATAGAACAATTTTATTTCTGTTTTTGCACTCGCAAAACAGCTGTAATTGAAAATATTTTTCACCAAATCACTGAGTGTGCCTTTATATGGTGACCTACCTACAAGGGCTTTCTCCTAGAATTTAATATATTTGTCCCTCCATGTCCGCAGGGGTTGATTCCAGGACTCCCCCGCCCTTCCCCCAGGATACCAAAATCTGAGAATGGTCAAGTCCCTTAGATGGCATACTGTATCCATAGTTTAATCCTTTGTTTAGAAAAACCTCTCTTTTTGGACATTTTCATGGTACTTTTTCTCAGCTAGCTACACACAATTTTTAACAAACTTCCCTGTTTGCATTGGCATCTGGGAAGCTTAGAGTTAGATCTTATTCCCAATTACAGCAACAATATTCACCCAGGTCTGCTGTATAGTACAACTCCAGGGGACCCCAATTTAGAAGGCCATTGTTAGATGAGAAAATAATTAAATGAGAAAACAATCTCTGGGAAAAATAAAGGCCTTCTTTCTAAATCAGAGTCCAGACTCACTTTGAAGATCCTTTATTTCACCTCTCAACCCAGGTATCTTGAAGAGTAGCTGTTACTTGGAAGAGGGGTACGTGTTATGCCTCCTTGAAATGAATGATTATGTTCTCCTAAGGGCAGATGGCAAAGGACACGTGCCATATGGAAAGTAATTACCTAAAAGTCTGAGACTCAGCTTGCAAGGACTCACTTCTGTGTTTGGTTAAGTGCACATTCTCTATGGATTAAGTGAAGTGCTAAGAAAAATACTTGAAGTAGAAACATTTGTTGGAACTTGGCAGGGCATTACTCTACTTCCCTTTTGCCGAATCTAAGTCAAAGTGAACCTGTAACCTGCTGTAGACACTAAGCGGTTGCATGCATACAGGTCCAATCCTTACTATCTCTTAGGTGTGTGATTAAGCCTGTGCACAATCTGATAGTTACATAGAGAGCTCTATAAAATTCCTAGGGAAGGGGACTCATTGACTCATCAAAGAATTGAACAATCTGATTCTTCCAGTGGTCAAGGAAAAATTATAAATTGTACTTGGACAGATGTCTTTGTAGTTCAGGTGGCGGTTGGTCCTGTGTGTATATAGATTGGAAAAGGGCATATTTCTCTATGATCATCTACTTTGAATTCATATTTTGTGTCCATGTCTGGATAGAAATCTTTGTTTTTCTTCTTTCTCTCAAAACACCCAATCATTTCTCCTGAGATTTTTCACAGTGGGACTCTGGGTGCTCACTCTGAATTAAGTACCAAGCCTTGCATACATTCAGCTACATACTTATGGCATGCTGTTAGCAGGTCATAAGTAGAAATATGATTGGTCTTTCTACCTCTAGGATTTGTCTAATACTTTTAATGTCTGAGTAATTTTACTGATGAACCTGCTAGTTTTACCCCCAGCACTCAGGGAGGCCAAGGGTGTATGTGTTGCCGTAGCTCAGGAGTTGGAGACTAGCCTGAGTGAGAGCAAGACCCTGTCTCTACTAAAAATAGAAAAACTAGCCAGGCATTGTGGCAGGTGCCTGTAGTCCCAGTTTCTCGAGAGGCTGCTTTAAGCTACAATGCCATGGCATTTTACTCAGGGTAACAGAGTAAGACTCTGTTCCCCTACCCCCTAAAAAAGTAATGAAGGCTTTTCTGCCTATTTGGAGTCATGAACAATACCTACCCCCCAAAAAAAGTAATTAAAGCTTTTCTGCCTATTTGGAGTCATGAACAGTATTCATTCTTTCTCCAATAAAATTCCTGCTCTTTCGAGCCCAACAATTTTCCTCTAGATGACGGCTTCATCTACAGATTGGTTTGCTTCATTGAGCCTATTTGTGAATTATTATTATTTTATTTACTTTTATTTCAGGTTAATTTGAGGGTACAAAGAAAAAGGTTATAATGTTTGCATTTGTTAGGTAGAATCCCTCTTGTAATTGTGTCCAGACCCCAAGATATGTGCCATACTCCCTAACGTTGTGCTTGTTAACTGGGAGCACACCCATTCCCCTTCTTCCATCCTTCTCCCCCCTCCCTCATTCTTCTACTCCCCACCTTGAATTGATTTGAGTTTTTCTCTTATGTGGGATCATCTACTGGCTTCATATTAGTATTGAATACATTGGATTCTTGCTTCTCCCTTTTTGTGATACTTTATTAAGAAGAATGTGTTTCAACTCCATCCAGGTTAATACAAAAAATGTTAAGTCTCCATCTTTTTTAATAGCTGAGTAGTAGTATTCATGGTATACATATACCACAGCTTGTTAATCCATTCCTGGGTTGGTGGGCACTTAGGTTGTTTCAATAGTTTGGCAATTGTAAATTGAGCTGTGATATATAATCTAGTGCAAATGTCCTCATAATAAAATGATTGTTTTTCTTCTGGGTAGATGCCTAGTAATGGGATTGCAGGATCAAATGGGAGGTCTAATTTGAGTTCTTTGGCGAATCTTCATTCTTCCTTCCAAAGAGGTTGTATCAGTTTGTAGTCCCACCAACAGTGTAAAGTGTTCCCTTCTCTCCACATCCATGCTAGCATCTGCAGCTTTGAGACTTTGTGATGTGGGCTATTCTCACTGGGGTTAGGTAATATGTCAAGATGGTTTTGATTAGTATTTTTCTGATGATTAGGGATGATGAACATTTTTTCAAATGTTTTTTAGACATTCATGTATCTTCCTCCAGGAAGGTTCTGTTCATATCTCTTGCCCAGTGGTAGATGGGATTGTTTGCTCTTTTTTTGCTGATTAATTTGAGTTTTCAATAGATTCTAGTTATCAACCCTTTGTCATATTCATATCATGAAAATACCTTTTCTTATTCTGAAGGTTGTCTTTTTGCTTTAATTGTTGTGTCCTTAGCTGTGTAGAAGCATTTCAACTTAATTAAGCCACATTTGTTTATTTTTATTGTTGCAATTGCTGCTGAAGTCTTCTTTATAAAATCTTTCCTCAGTTTGACATCATCAAGCATTTTCCCCACACTTTCTTCTATGATTTTTTTATTATTTCATATCTTAAATTTAAATCTTTTATCCATCTTGAGTCAATTGTAAGTGGTGAAAGATGTGAATACAGTTTCAGTGTTTTATGTGTGGTTATCCACTTCTCCCAGCACCACTTTTGGAATAGGGATTCTTGTCCCCACTATATGCTTTTTCTTTTTTTTTGGTTTATCAAATATCAGATGGCAATAAGAGACTAGTTTCATCTGGTTCGTTTTTTGTTATGTTCCATGTTTCTATAACTTTATTATTGTGCCAATACCATGCTGTGTTGATCACTTTGGACTTGTAATATATTCTGACATCTGATAGGATGATGCCTCTGGCTTTGTTTTTATTACTAAGAATTGACTTGGCTATATGAGTTTTTTTTCTGGATCCATACAAAATGAAGTACTATTTTTCTAGTTCTTCAAAGTATGTTGTTGGTATTTTTGTTGTTGTTTTTAGTATTTTAATGAGGGTTGCATTGAATCTGAAGATTGATTTGGGTAGTATAGACACTTTAACAATGTTGACTTTTCCCACTCAAGAACATGGTATGTTCTTCCTTTCATTAATGTCTTCTGCTATTTCTTTTTTTAGGGTTTCATAATTCTCTTTGCAGAGATCCTTTACTTCTTTTGTTAGGTAGATTCCTAGGTATTTCATTTTCTTTGAAGCTACTGCCAAGGAAATTGTTTCCTTGATTTGCTTCTCTACTTGGCTATTATTAGTGAATACAAAGGCTACTGATTTGTAGACATTGATTTTATACCCTGAGGTGTTACTGTATTTCCTGATCACTTTTAGGAGTTTTGTGGTTGAGTCTCTGGGGTTTTCTAAGTATAAGATCATATCATCAGCAAAGAGCAAGACTTTGTCCTCTTCTGCCCCCCTTTTGGATGCCTTTATATCTTTATTTACTTAATTGCATTGGCTAGAACTTCTAGAACTATATTGAATAGTAGTGGAGAGAGTGGACATCCTTGTCTGGTTCCAGTTCTAAGTGGAAAGGCTTTCAGTTTTACTCTGTTCAGTATGATTTTAGCTGTGGGTTTGTCATAGATGGCTTCAATTAGCTTAAGAAATGTGATACCTATGCATATTTTCTTTAGTGTTCTTATTAGAGAAGGATGCTGAATTTTATAGAATGCTTTTTTTGCATCTATTGAGAGGATCAGATGATCTTTATTTTTGCTTCTATTGATATGGTGAATTACATTTATGGATTTCAGTACATTAAACCAGGCTTGCATTCCTGGGATGAAGCCTACTTGACTATGATGTATATGATTTTTTGAATGTGATAGTGACAATCTATTAGCTAAGATTTTATTGAGTATTTTTCCATCTATATTCATTCATGAAATTGGTCTGTAGTTCTCCCTTTCAGTTGGGTCCTTTCCTGGTTTTGGAATCAGGCCAATGTTTGCTTCCTAGAATGTGTTGGGGAAGGTTCCTTCCTTCTCAGTGTTTTGGAATAGGTTCTGCAGTATAGGAATAAGCTCATCTTTGAAGGTTTGAGAGAATTCTATGGTGAAGCCACGTGGGCCAGGGCTTTTTTGTTATTGTTACTGGAAGCTTTTGTATTGTTTCTTCAGTTTCAGTGCTTGATATTAATCTGTTCAAGAGCTTAATTTCTTTCTGTTTGAGTCAAGAGACATGGTGTGATTCCAAGTATTGGTCCATTTCCTCTATATTGTCAAATTTCTGGGCATACAGTTTTTTGTAGTAGTCAGAAATCTCTTGTATCTGTGGTATCAGTTGTTATTTCCCCCTTTTCATTTCTGATAGAAGTTATTAAAGATTTTACTAGGGCGGCGCCTGTGGCTCAAAGGGGTAGGCCTCATATGCCAGAGGTGGTAGGTTCAAACCAGGCCCTGGCCAAAAAAAAAAAAAAAAAAAGATTTTGCTTTTCTATTTCTAGTTATCTGGCTGAAGGTTTATTGATTTTATAAACCATCTTTTTGAAGAACTAACTTTTTGTTTCAATAATTTTCTGAATGATTCTTTTGTTTTCAATTTCATTTATTTCTGTTTTCATTTTGGTTATTTCTTGTCTTCTGCTAGATTTGTGATTGGATTCCTCTTTCTTTTCCACTTCCTTGAGATGATTCATTATGTTGTTCTCTTTCTGTTGTTTGGATGTAGGTATCTAATGTGATAAATTTTCCTGACAGCCCACTATCACCCTGATGGACTGCTTTTGCAGTGTCCCACAGGTTTTGGTGGCTTGTGTCTTTATTGTTGTTATGTTCAAAGAAATTAATGATTTCTTCCTTTATCTTTTCCTTGACCCAGCTGTCATTCAGCATAAGGTTGTTTAGTTTAAAATGTTTGTTGGTGTTGAGTTCCAACTTTATTGCCTTGTGGTCTGAAAAGATAAAATGTGTAATTTTAATTCTTCTGATTTTGCTGAGTTTTGATTTGTGTTCTAGGATTTGCTCTATTTTAGAGAATGTTCTATGGGCTACCTACATAAATATCTTAGCTTTGGGATGGTGTATTCTGTATATGTCTATTCAACCCATTTGTTCTAGGGTCATATTTAAGTCCCTTGTATCTTTACTTATTTTCTGGTTAGAGGATCTGTCCAGCTCTATCATTTGGGTGTTAAAGTCCCCAGATTTTATGGTGTTATAGGATATCATATTGCTCAGACCAATTAAGGTCTGTTTCATAAATGTGGAGCATTTATGTTTGGTAGTTAGAATTTAAATGTCTTCTTGTTGTATTGTTCCCTTGACCAATATGAAGTGACCATCTTTGTATTTCTTGACTTTACTTGCTTTAAATCCACCTGTATCTGAAAATAAGATTGCTACTCTTCCTTTCTTCTGATTTCCATTGCCTGAAATATTGTTATCCAACCCTTTACTCTGAGTCTTCTTTTGTCCTTCAAAGTTGGGTGTGATTACTGGAGATTCATATAGATGGCTTGTGCTTTCTTATCCAATCAGTCAATGGTTGTCCCTTCATTGGGGAATTCAAGCCATTTACATTTATTCAGAGAATTGATAAGTGTGATGGAGTTCTATTCATCTTATTTTGTGAAAGTCTGTTGTTTAGTTTTGTCCTTTGCATCAGTGAAAGCTAGGTTTTTTCCTTTAGTTTGTGGGTGTTTACTTTGCTGGTGGTCCATTGGGATGGTCAGTGTGGAGAATAGGTCTAAGTATTTCCTGGTAGAATTTCTCTTGTTGTAGTGAAGTTCCTCAATGTTTTCATATCAGTAAAAGATTTTATTTCTTCATCAATTTTAAAGCTTAGCTTAGCAGGATATAGAATTATGAGCTGAAAATTGTTTTGTTTAAGGTTAAAGGTAGATTACCAGTCTCTTCTGTCTTGAAAACTTTCAGCTGAGAAGTCTGCTGTCACTCTGATGGATCTGACCCTGTAGTTCAATTGGCACTTACTCTGGCTGCTTGCAAATTTTTCTCTTTTGTCTTGGCTTTGGACAGGTTCTTGGAGCTTCTCTGTTTGAGTTGAGATGATCCAGGCAGGGTTTGATATCCCTCTGACAGGAGGGTAACAGAATCTTTGGTGATACTTGGGAAATTTTCATTTATTATATCCTCGACTAGGGCTTCCATTCCTTTAGGACAATCTTCTTCCCCTTCAGGGATAACTATATTTTGTATGTTTCAATGTTTTGTGAAGTTCCAAAGTTCTCTGAGGCAATATTCTGCTCTCTATCTTCTTTTCTGCCTCTCTAACTGCTCAAGAGTTTTATCCTCTAGTTCTAAAATTACTTATTCTCCATGGTCTAGTCTGTCACCTCACTGTTTGTTCATCAAGTACTGTTTGTTATCAATGCTTTCTACTACATCTTGCAGGATTGACTCCTTCAATTTCTTAAGCTCCTCTACATCCTTTCTATATTCTTCATATTTTTCATCCCTTATTTGGTTCTGGTTTTGGACTTCATTTTGGTTATTTTCCACTTTCTCAGCAATTTCCTTCATTGTTTTTATCATCCACATTTTAAATTTTCTTTCTGCCATTTTGGTCCTTTATTTATAGGTATAATCCTCTGTAGTAGCTACCTAATGATCCCTTAGGGTGTTGCTCTGTTCTGGTTTTTCATGTTGCCAGGATTTTTCTGTTGATTCCTCCTCATGAACGTTTTCTCTGCTTCCTTCTCTTACTTTTTCCTTTCACTTCTTCCTTCTCTTTAAATTACCTTGTCTCTGTGTTTAGGTATTGAAGTGTCCTTTTGGTATAGGGCCTAAAGGAAGGGAAGAATGAAGAATGAGAGATAGAAGAGAAAGAAAAAGAAAAGGGGGAAGGGGTAAAAGAAAAGGTTGACAAAAAGAAGACAAGAAGAACAGAAAGAGAGAGACTGGAGTAATAGTGGTGCTCAGGAGGCTGCTTTGACCTGCATCCACAATTTCCAGTGTCTAGGGGGCTGGGATGAGTGGGACCCTTGAGGTAAGGAACTCCTTATTAGCCTGAGCAAAAATAAGATCCTACCTTCACCAAATAAAGAGAGAAAAGAAGAGCAGTATGTCACAGTGGGAAGCTACCAATAGTCTCCTTCTGAAGGTCAAATCTAGAAGGACCCCCTAAATCAGGCAATCAAGGTCTCCTTGAGCTCAGCCAAGGCAGTGGTCCCCCAGCCCAGGCCTCAAAGTGAGACTCTAGCCCATAAATGGAATATAGATTGACAAAGAATAAAACAGGTCAGAAAATAAAGAAAAAAATTATAGAAATATATAAAGAAAATTAAAAATAAAATTGTGTAAAATGTTAAAAAACAGGGTATCTCTTGTTAGCTGAGAAATTTATATGCAAAAAATAAGAGAAGTAGAAAAATATTTACTAAATTGAGAGAAATTAAAAGGAAAGAAGGGATAAAAGAAGTAGAAAAACAGAAGCAAAAATGAACTTCTTATTATTGAAGAAAGTAAAAAAATGATACAATAAAACAAAACAAACAAAAAACTCTAAGGAAAAAAATTTGAAAAAAAGTAAAAGGAGCAGAAAAAATGGAGCAAAAATGGAGCCATTGCTATTAAAGAAATAAACAATGAAAAATTAAAAATATAAAAGCAATACAAATAAACAAAAGAAAAACACCTACGAGGAAAAAATTGAAAACAAAAAGGAATATATATATATATGTATATAGCCAGGACAACAGGTGATGTTCTGGAATTAGAAGATGCTAATCATGATGCTGATATAGCTACAAAAGATGGGAGCTGGAAGCCACTATCTAGTTGCCAAGGAGACCCAATCCTGTCTTCCTCACTTATTTGCTCTCAATCTTTGCAGGGCTGGGAGTCTGAAGTTCTAGTCAGCCTACTTAAGAGACATGCCTTGACCTTTTTAATCAGTGCCCCTTGCCCACAAAGTGGCTTTTGCTGAAAAGTGGGAACTCCAGTCTCCCCAAAGGTGACTGCCCAGCCCAGCAGGTGTGCCAGAACCAACCCTGCCCTAGACCCTGTGGACTGTTCCTCTCAGGCAGCTCTTCCACAATGGCAGCAGCTGCCAGCAGCTGAATGATGAGAGCTTTGTTGTGCCCAATGGCTCAATCCTGGCCACTGGGCACTTTTTAAGATCACTTGCTCACCCAAGCTCTCCCAAGGTAGCTCTGACAAGTACATAGGTCCAAAACACCCTGCTAGACTGGTCTTCTTTGTCTGAAACCCACTCCAAACTGGCTGGCCTCTGCTGGCATGCAAGCACTCACCTAGTATGCCAGTTCTCCACTCTTCATTGGCTCCTGGACTCTCCTGCTACCTCCCTGCTTTCCCAAAGTGATGCCTCCAGGCAGGGCACCCCAGCCAGAGGTGACTGAAGTCCTTTCTCCCCAATCTGACCACCAGGCTGCAAAGGAGGTGTCTGTAGACTGTTGTATTGGTCTGCCCTCTATTTATGAATTATTATTTATTTTTATTTTTTACATATACATGTGTTAATTAGGTTTCCACTTTTTGCCTTCAGAAAATTTAAAAGGCTTAAAATTTAATGACAATAACAATGTTTAAGATAAGGATTAAAAACAAAAACCACTTAAAGAATGAATGAAGATAAATACACTCAGAAAAGAAAACAATTACTGCATCGAAATATTAAGCAATATTAGTAATAATAATGCCAAGAAAGTAACGTTCACATTGTCCAATAAGAAAATATAGAGTGCTTTGACTCTGAGGCTCAATATGAAGTCATCAGTTAACTTCTTATTTTTTTTCCAAAGTCTCAAAAAATAGACAACTAACATTATATAAATAAAAATAAAGGAGAGTTTCAAAAAACAGATCATGCCAAATCCTATAGACAATAGAAAAAGAAGAAATATTTCAAAATCATTCTACTTGATCTGGATACACCTGATATTGAAATTGGAGAAAATATATTGTTATAAAGGGAAATTACAAACATATTTCACTTATAAGTGAGGATGCAATATCCTAAAC